>JAKGSA010001756.1:0-39263 GCA_033558755.1 Philaethria dido | reverse complement strand
TATTTTTATGGTTGAAATGTTATACTGTAATATCATTTTTGTAGCTTTTTTTACTCATCTATTCGATTAATTTCTCTTTTTGTATTACATGGTTTTGTAATTTTAATCTAAATTATTGATAGCATCTAGGTAGGTTACCCATGTATATCATAAATTATAGATTTCGATATGGTTTATTATTGAAACTATCGAAGATGAGATTAAATATGGGGTAATAAGTTGAATCAAAACAAATGATAAATATGATTAAACAATAAATATATATATTATATTTATAAAAAATATATATTTAGCAAAATGCAATATAATACCTGGTCAAAACGATTGTCCTTAGAGCGACAGAAAAGACCGTTTTTTATAGTCTATCTCAGAAGCGCACATAGAAGGGTAGGCTGAGGGAACCAGAGAACCTAGCGTTAGGACACTCTCTTTTCACATTTCCGTTCCCCACTTTCCGCCGAATTATTGAGACATTGCGCGCTGAGTGGCAGAACTCAACGCCACGCTTTGCCTTATTACTAGAGCGAGAAACTCGTATAAACGTATCTTACTCACAAAATTGATTTAAAAACGGAAACGAAAAAACGAAAAAGGCAGCGACTTTTATTACGTATAGTTCTTAGTTTATGAAACGTTACTTTAAAGTTTTATATATATTGTATGTTTTTTTTAATTTCAGTGTGTGCCCTAAACTTAATATAATAAAGTATCATACGTGCATGTGTTATACTCACTTGTTAAGTGTTTCTACTTTGACTTGTGACACAAAATTCCATCTACAGAATTTCATTACATGGAAGCGAATAAAAGTTCTTTTAAAGCTCTATAAACTTTCTACAGTTTCAGAGGAGAGGTCTACCAATAAAGACTACATCAGAGTTTTACTCTCAACAGTTTTCGTATAATAAACCTAGAATATTGTTACCTTTTTTATAATATTGTTCTTTGAATCCTTTAAAGTCTAGATCAATTTTGATCCTGATTTATTTACACAGCTTTAGCTGGTCGTGCCATTTTTAAATGTAATAAATTAACATGTAAGTAATTATTTCAGGAAATGTTGTTATTGTTATAGCAACAACACTCGCAATTTATAAAAATATATTATAAAATTTTACATGAAAAACTTGAGCTTGTTGTTTTACAAAGCGTGGGAGAATTTCTTTACCATCAAATACATAAAGGCCGAGTCACCTACAATATTAATTTCATCAATAAATTATTGCAGGTAAAACATGTGTAATTTACTACATTATTAACCCAGGTTTAGTAGGTCAAGACATAAGGCAAATTATGTGGCCGACCTGAATGTCGTGTTAGATACATTACGTTACTGAGAAGGTCTTCAGTGTCCAGGTGACATAATTCAATTAGATTGCGAGCCATTCATCAGACCCCGGGGAAAAGCATGTGCCTTGACCATAAATCGGTTTAATTAATTATATGTAATTATGCTTAACAATGAATTGCATTAAATTCTGTATTAGATTAAATGTTATTAACGAATAATTAAATATTAGCAGAAACAAAATTTAACCTTCTAAGGTAGATTTTATGATTTCGCTCATTTTATAAAAGTACTCTTTTATCTTAAGAGGTCCTTTCTTTTATGTTAAGGTTTAATAATTTCGTAAGTAATTTATAATGTTGTCGAGGATATACGAAGATAAATTTAGCGTAGACACAAAGGTCTTTTTTGCAAAGAACAGTAAATTGGGCGCTGAAAAACATCTCTGATAGCTTGGTCGCGATGAAACTCTAACTTATTCACAGAGTCGCGACAGCCGCAGGTTTTTGTTCCCTAAATATTTTATGATACGTTTCTTTTAATATGGATTAGGTATAAAGATACTTGATCTTGAAGAAAGATTAAGAAGAAAGATATTAATGCTTTATTTCTCATAATTCACATTGTTATTTTAATTTTGCATTCGCATCACAATTTTCAAAGGACTCCTAATAGTCCACGTAAGAAGCTTAAACACATATAAGTAAAAAGTGCTGGTAGAGTGATTCTTTATCTACGTTTTACTTGAGTCCATCGCTAACCTAAATTTAAGTTGCATGAAGTTCAGTTATCGGATAGATCGATTACAATCGATTACACGATAGATCGTTTTACAATTTATATATATTGTGTTTTTCATACTCATAAATAATGTAGCCTCAGCGAAACGCTATTCAATCTAATTTCTTTCCATAAATTTAATTTAATAGTTGTATTAAGGAAATAGCCATGTGATGATGTATCTACTCGCTAAGAGTAGATACATCAACGCGACGCTTCGTAAGCGATTGCTGTAGCAGTTACGTGTACTTTACTTTAATCTATAAGAATATACATTTTAACCAGAAATAAATATGTCATATAAAATGTATGAACATGTATTTACTGTACAGATATAAAAAGAGCATTAATAAAAAAAATTACAAAATTAATTTCGTTATAACTGCATGAATCTTCCACATTTATTTATCTAAATCTTTAAATGGTTATTTAGAATATAAATATCTTAGTGACTCAGATACGAGGCCGCAATCATCCTTTGAGATTAGATTCATGCCAACTGCGCCACGATGGCGTGACTATATATGCGTAATTGCATTTTCTAACGTAAAAACAAAAAGCTTTTAACGTAATCACGTTTTTTCATGATATTTTTGTAGGTTTCAAATTTTGACTTGCTGTATTTAGTTGCTATAACAATCAAAATTTATCTAAGTTATTTATTTATTTTATATAAGTTTATCTCTGCCATTGTTGATAAATCATAAGCCATATACATCAAACATATATATACATACATAGCGAGGTACCATGTAGTGGATTATTCATCCTTTTTAAGTACAGAAAAATAAGTTTTGTTACTACATTCTACTTGATGTAGGATGAATTGATAGATCATTGGAACTTAGCATCGTGTTTTGTCATATAAAGCGAGGAAATTTAAATAATTTAAATACTATAAAATTCCTCAAAGTGGGAATCGAATTCGCAACCAATTACGTTTAGAAAGTAACCCACTGCACGACGATGGCTTTTAGGGAAAGACACGCAAAGAAACTGTTTTAGTTTAAACTTTAAACTAACATAAAAACGTCATCTGTGTTATCATATTAGTTAAACACTAATTTGGCTTGCTTTAATTTCGGTTACTAATTATCACCCTTATTATAATAAAACATATACTAATAAAGCTATTTTATAAATACATGAATGTAAGTCTATTTATAATTTCACATTGTTCATTTATTCATTATAAATCTCACATCCTATTATAATTATTATTTTTCTAAAATGAATATGATTTTGCCCTAATTAAATTGAAATATTTTATAATACCTCCACAATGGGTCTGTTTTGTATGTACCTATTGTGAATTTCAGAAAGATTTTTAGAATTTATGAAACGAAACAAAGCACTTTTTATGTTACTCATTTTCTGGGGACTGCGATTCGTGGTCTTGTCAGTATAATTAAGAATATATTATGTCACAAAGTAATCATGTGACTAGAACAATATACTGTTTGTAATTAAATTCTCTTTAATAATTTGAACATCAAATGTAACTTTCTAAATATCTGTACGTGCTACATAATCATCGCATAAGATTTTCCACGCAAACCACAGTGAAAAAGTCTAGTCATATTGTAAATCACTTTTCATTGTCATTATGATACAATGGCGGAAAATTCTGTTTTATTATGTTTAATAGTGAATCTATTAAAGAAACTAAATATTTCTATTTCCACAACAACAAACTACATTAAAAACATTCGTGACAGTAACCTTAATTTCAACCGACGGAAAATTACGACTTCCAAAAATAACAATGTTAACGTATACTATGAATGTAATAAGCACTCAGTGATACTGTTCCATACTTTCAAATTTCAAGTTTTTCTTTTGCGATAAAAGATATTTTTATGGTTGAAATGTTATACTGTAATATCATTTTTTTGTAGCTTTTTTTACTCATCTATTCACGATTAATTTCTCTTTTCGTATTACATGGTTTTGTAATTTTAATCTAAATTAGCTGATAGCATCTGAGTGAGTTATAGGGTCTGAGTATAGATTTCAGGAATGGTTTATTATTACTTGAAACTATCCCGAAGATGAGAGATTAAATATAGGGTAATAAGTTGAATAAAAATAAATGATAAATATGATTAAACAGCAAGAAATATTATATATTATATTTATAAAAAAATATATATTTAGCAAAATGCAATATTATAATACCTGAAGGTGAAACGATCGTCCTTAGAGCGACAACGAAAAGACCGTTCTTTATAGCCTTTACAGTAATAAAATCAACATCCCTGAAATGAGTTATATCATAAAATTATTCTTTAAAAAAATCTTGTATAGTTAATAAATGTATTCTCAGAAGTGTCCTGTTATAAATATTTGTATTCTTATGTAAATACGACTTCTTAATAGAATAAATAAAAAATATACGCACAATATAATAACCTAAGCGCTTTACAACTACAAAATACAACTTCCTCTAGAACGATGTTATTATGAAGCCGCTAATAGTCTTAAGAAGTCCTTTTCAGACAGTATACCGGCCGTTGTTAGCTTGTTGAGAAACAAGAACAAATGAAATTATTATCTACCTTCCATGTAATAAATATATCACTAGTTTTATTCCAATTATATTCCAATTTATTTAGAATTATGAATATATTATATTTTTTCTTCATACGAAAAAAATATATATTAATAAGAATCGGTTACACTTCTTTGGAAATTTATTTTGTTTTTGAAAGTTTTGTATGTTTAATATAAAATATTATTTATGATTAAGAAAACCTTATGATAACTTACTACAAATTTAAGAAAGCTGATAGACTAATACTGTATACATAGGTTCGTTCATTATGCATATTAAGAATATCTAACGTAGCGAATAAATACTCGTAGCTCTTATGAGAAAGAAACAAAATTCGAAATTCTTGTGGTGATATGAAGTACAAAGTACTTATCTGTACACATATTTTGAGTAGATACAAATGAAACATGTTTGTTTTAGTTTCAAATCGAATATTTATTGTATTTTATAACGTATTATAAAAATCTCGCTTTAAAATTCAAAGTTTAAACATATAAACATATAATAGGTATTCAAAAGGCCATTTTGGTTAAAATCACGATCGTAAAACCCAAACCCGAACGCCTGTCGTGGCGCAGAGGCACAAGCGTGCGACTGTAAACGCGACAGGTTGTGGGTTCGAATCCCACTCCAGGAAATGTAAAATTTAGTATTTTCATTTCTTGGGTTTGGTAACAAGGCAAAGCGCGGCGTTGAGTTCCGCCTCTCAATACGCAATGCTTCAATTCGGCGGAAAGTGGGGAACGGAATTGTTGAAAGAGAATGGAGTGTCTTAACACTAGGTTCTCTGGTTCCCTCTGCCTACCTTACCTACCTATATGCGGGTTACAGCGTGAAGTTAAAAAAAAAACCTAAAGATGGATTTACTTTTTTTTGAGCCTTTTTTTCCAATAAAAAAAAATACAAATTCTCAAATATCAACAAAAATTTTGAAAATACATGGGTGTTAAATAGATAAAGAATTAAGATTCCCACACATGGCTCACCGTCGATCGAGTTAAACCACTAATTAATCATTGTAATATAATTTGTCATTGTTACATTCGTTAAAACTTATTTTGATTTGTAAATATCATAGCGAACATTTGTTTTGGCTTTCTGCCATGCAGTTGATCCAATTAATTATCTCGTTATGGGAACTCGCTATCACATTTCGGACATTTTGATATAATTTAATTAAGGTACCTACGCTTCATTTTCCCATCAACATACCTCTATAAGTACTTTTATTTTAATTACTGAAACCTAATTATCCTTTATCATAAAATATTTTATTATTATTTATGTATATACTAATTTAATAATTGATAAAAAAATTATAACATTGTCTATTTGTATTTTGTAAAATCTCAAAGTCAAAGTCAAATAATTTTATTCAAAATAAGAAGTTACAAGCTTCATTTTTTGAACGTCAAATAATTTACCACCGGTTCACTAAATTTAATGCCTCAGACCTGAGAAGAACCAGCGCAAGAAACTCAGCGGGACTTTTCTTTTTTTTTTATATTTGATAATGGTTTACAATTCTTTATTAATGACAATGACACCTTTGAAACAGACTGGAGCGAGCATTTCATTCCCAAGGTGTGTTATCATTTATAAAATCACTAATTAGGTAATAACCTTTAACACACAAACGTCTTTTTACAATTTTTTTAAATTGCAAAATGGAAAGTTCTCTTTAACAGGAAACTATAATAAAATATACTATATAATATATAAGATTAACCTTCTTATTCACTAAAGTAATACATATATTTATACAGATCCTGCAGATATATTAATTTTTATATATTTATTTAAATCGACGTAAATATAGAACCAAAATAGTTTATATTATTATTACTCTCTAGAAACTTAATAAATTCTGTAAAATCGATAGTTGTGGACTCGATTCCACTCAGGGGAATGAAACGTACTATTTATTTTCATTTGTAAGCTATTTTCATATCCCCTTTCGGGTAATACCAAGCACGGCGTTTAGGTACCGCAACTCAGAACAAGGAAACAGATTATCTTTACACTAGGTTCTGTTTGTCTGCCGCGTTATGTGGGAAAAGGCAGATGAATTTATATAATAACATAAGCTGTGAGTATTTACTTACTTGGTCAAGACGATATAAGTTTTGGTCTATTTTTACAATACAATTAATATTACTTTTGGAAATAGGACAAAGGTAATTAACTATATATAATTATTATAATTTAATCATACCCGTTAGCTCATTTTTAGCTATTAATTTAATATTAACAACACAGGCATACGTATGTTTTATAGGTAGGATACATACTCGTATATGTAAAATTATCGAAATATATATAGCCGTTTTGACCGCTTAATTGACGCTATGATTACGTAAAATTTTATGAAGTTATTGAACCACCAAATAAAATTGAATAATATTATTACACAATAACGTGACACGACATTAGCTTATAATAGGCCCATTACTGCAATATAACATTGCACTATGGCTTTGCTTTCATCGAATGAGTTGTAACTCTTTGTTTTTTATAACAATATATGATTATATTTGTTTGGACATTTTTTTTTGTAATCTTACAAAGATCTCTATTTCTTTATCTCTGTTTAAAATAATGTTAAATTTATGTCATTCTATTTTTACTTAAGCAAAATAAAAAAAACCATTGCTCGAAAAAGGAAATATAAATAAAAAGTTCTCTCACAGCAGCTGTCATTCGAAATAAACAGCATCCCTTTCTTTGAACGAATAAAAAATAAAAGATTTTTACTCTCCACTAGTAATCTATGAAAATATCCATTTCAAGCGGCATTAATCGCATGACTGATTCAAAGAGAATATTTCCTCAGTTGCTTACAGAGAAGGCACTACGTATTTCAATATTTCTTTTCCGTCTTAGCTTTCACACTTTGTTCACTTGGCTCAAGAATACTTGTCAGAATACGTCTCAATGAACAGAGGTCTTTATGTAGTCTTGCGGTAAAATATTTAAATCACTACTTTTAAAAGCAAAGAAAACGCGTAGATCCTATTTCTTAAACCTATATATCTCGGTTATTGAGATTTCAATTAATACAAACTTTTTTCTTTGACCCTGTTTTTGTCTGAAGCGAAATATTCATAAAAATGAATAATATACTTAGAAACTCAATATGAATTATGAAGATGTTTCTTTTTCTTTCCCTACAGGAGAAGGCGTTGAATTTTGTAAATATTTTAATTACGCTGAGTTAAAGGCCTAGAAAGTATTATGCGAACTCAGGCTAATGAGCGCGAAGCGAGCGAGAAACATTATTAATGAGTTTTCCTATCAACGTAACCTAACTTTATTTAAATGTTTAGCGAGTATATTTTATTATGGCATTGCAATACTTATAAACGAATTATTAATTAAAATCTATTTAAAGTAACCTTAGAAAATATATACAAGCTTCCAGTAGCATTTTCTAGTACTAATGAAAATTGTTAGGTTATTTTATTACTTCTTATACGAGTACAATAAAAATTGTATTTAAGTATATTCTTTTACTAAATTCTACTTTTTTTTTTTTATGGATAACGGATGGCAAACGAGCAGAAGGACCACCTGATGGTAAGTGGATACCTTCGCCCATGAACATCTACAACACCAGAGATGTTGTAGATGCGTTGCCAACATAGAGGATACAGATGGAAGAGGAGGACAATGTAGTATTCCGTTTTCGGAACCACCACATTTTGGGGAAAGGATGGGTGGGAATGGGAAAACCTGGCTTACATGCCATCGAACCGGAACACATCATAAGATATTTGGCGGTTCGTCTTTGACATGATAGTGGTCGCGAGCCAGACGGAGGACGAACCTCCTACCACCAAACAAACAAAACAAACAAACTTTGACTATGTACTAAGTATATGTATATAAATTTTAATATAAAATGTTACCTACCACTACGCATAAGTTCAAAACCGACAGAAGATCCCATATTTGATTTATGCTTGAGAATATCGTAGGTATGTAGATAGTGGACCAGGTGTATTCCACGTTTACGTTGGATCATCATATTCTTAGCATGCGATATGTAATTTAACTTATTCAATAAAATAAACAATAATTTTCTGTTTTTATAATATGTGTACATAGTAAATATAGTGAAAATATAAAGCAACAAAAAGGTCTAAGCATTTCTTAGTTTTTTTATGATAAGTGAAACCATTACCCCTTTTCGAAATTTTTAATAATAAATTCGATACTTCGATTCAATTGATAGTGGTTTTTAAACTGTAATCATATTACTTCAATTGACTATAAAAGCTTTATACGTTACATTGTTATCTGCGTACAGGGATTTAGCAAACCAATTAATGCATTCAAGTAATGATACATGTATTACGTAGGTATTCAAACGGAGGATTTAGGAGGACAAGGATTCACCTCCAAAGCTTAACTCGTGATTGTATAAATAATAGCTTTAGAACTGCTATTATTAGATATTATCTTTAATACCAATAACTGCGAGGCATTGCTAAACTTTCGATAATGACGCATATATATTGTACTAGTAACAGCCTCCGGCGCTACTTGGATGTATACTGTATAATTTATTTAATGTTTTGTTTAGAGCTCAATTAGGTTTATCTAAAGTAAGTTAATTTTAGGAAATTTACAAAAATATAAAAGCGGCTCGCCTAAAATTATTTTTTCGTTGTCATCGTCGTCCTGGCAAGGGTACCAGTTCCATACTATAAAAATATTGTATCGAATATTGTCATTGAATACGAACTTTTTTGAAAATTTTCAATCAAATCAAACAGCAAGAATAGGTTCCATCATTGTTAAGTTAGGTACAAGTGAATATAAAAAAATGGAATTAAATAGGTAAGATTTTATATTCTACTTTTTGGTTATTTCATTCAAGCAAATTCCTATTTTCGTAAGTTGATATTCTACTTCTTTTCTTTTGTATAAAAAAGATAAACTATAATGCAATATTGAAAAACCTATATTCTCTTCTAGGAAACTTAAAGAACTTTGAAAGAGTTTCCATCTATAGATATTATATATTAAGGGTGTGATCCCAGTGAGTTGAGACAATAGAACTATCAACAAGCCTGTTACTGTTCGGCACCCGTACAACTTATAATCGGATTAAAAGCTAAATATCGGTTATTCCTTTAGTATATCTACCTACATACACACTTGCAAAGTATATAACATTTAATTTCTGTTTTGTTATTTGAATAAGCTATTAATGTAAATAAATTCCTCAATTTCAACAATTTAAAGTTAAGATTAAGAACATATTATTGAAAAAAGTATATTATTCTGTCCAAGTATACTGTAATGATGTCAATGAGTGGAGTTAAATGCTGTTGACGCTCACCCGGGAGGCTCATCATAGTTGTATATCTATTGTAAAAATTTTATTTGAAAAGAGTAGCTGTTGAGTTTCTTGCCGAATTTTCTCAGCAGAACTAGCTTCTAAATTGACGATTTGAAAGTGCTTGAAATAGCCTACTTGAATAAAGAATATTGTGATTTTTGATTTTGACATCATTCCACACTTTTTAAGTTTGTAACTGTAATGAAAAATATTTAAAAGTATATAAACAGTATCAGATAGCTATTATTATGTTGTCAATTCTTGGACACAGTGATATATGCCTTAACGCAAGTCCCTAGTAGGATCCCTACAGCAAAAGTAGCAAAGCATCCAGAAAATTATATTGTGAAACATAGATTGCTAAACAAAATTACCCGATTTAACAGTAGTTAGAGTGTAAATTATGAGGAATAACTTTTTTTATTGTTATTACATAGTCTTCGTTGTCATTTCAGCCATACTACGCTCACAAGGATTTCCAGAAGAAAGGTCCTGTGTTTCCTGAATTCAGCGGCTTCCGGCGACCTTGACCAAATCGTGGATCCACCTGGTAGGGGGCCTGCTCACTGAGCGCCATCCGGTTCGTGGTTGTCATTCAAGGCCCTTTCCAACCTAACAGACATCGGTACTACTTGCTGTGTGTCCCTCCCACAATAACATAGAATGACGTTATCAAAATCCATTTAATTTTATTTTTGTGTATCTAAAGTCTATTTAATATCAATCATATTTTCTTTTTATTTGTATGTTAAGATAATAAATGTATGTTTATAAGAAACTAACAATGAAATACATACAAACTCATTTTATACCATATACTTACGATAACTAGTAAGCACGTGATGTAAGTTATTTTGTTATAGCAATGTGCACTTGTTTAACTTTCATTAATCACTTCCTTTGGTACAAGACATTGATTAATAATAGGAGTAATTAAATATACATTTTGCTTACAGATACCAGTAGTTAAGCTTTATAACTTCATTATATATTTTATTTTAAAGATATGGTAGAAATTTTAGAAAATAAAAATACATCTACTGATCTTATTTAAAAACTAAAAGCTATGATATCTTAGGATACTATTTGCAATGAGTTACTATTTGATTCTGATAAGTAATTATAACAAACCATTGTAACATAATAACTTTTCTATAATTGTCTTAACTTTGTATGAATATTTCATAACATTAAAATAATAAATTAAATTACCTTTTCTTTTTAATTATAACAATAGTTTACATACACATTATATGAAAAAAGGCAGAAAATAATAATCATGTCTGCCAAAAATCATAAAATATTTTAGTATTTAAAGTGTTCAATATATGGTAAAATTTTATTCATGGTAAAATTTAAATTAAAAAAAAACAATCTTTACCTCTCATCGCCATATTTTATATAAAAGATATCTGATAGTTCCTGCTCTCGTAATTAAAAGCACACTACTTTGTAGGTTTCTTTTTCAATAAAAGGCATAGATTTTTTTTTATTAAAAAACACTAATTGATTTTAAAATCTGTGTTAACACATTCGGGACGGGCTGTTTTTCTACGTTTCTAATTCTGAGTAAGGCAAATGTAATGAGATTCTAAAGAACTTATATCGTCAAGGGGAAGATAAAAAGTATAAAATTTGTTTTAAAATATCAATGTTAAAAATATAATATAATTTGAAATGACGAATTGACAATAGCGCCCTTCACCAGTAATGAATTTGGAACATTTTGGTTCCGTTGATAAAGCAGGTCACTGAATGGATGGTAGTAAAGGAATGTAACAGCTGGCTTTAATTAAAAACACTATCATAAAAACCATGAATAAAACAGTTTTAAGATCTTGTGTAAAATACTTTATTTTGATGTTTTCTGAAAATTAAATTATCGATTTTTTTAACTATAAATATCGTATAACTCTAATTATTCCTTCTATTCTAGCATACATTCTTTCTTATGAAATCGTTTGTGAAGCTAAGAAAAAACAAATATAATTACATTTTTTTTATTTATTTTTTATGATAACGGATGGCAACGAGCAGAAGGACCACACCTGATGCCAAGTGGATACCTTTCGCTCATGAACATCTACAACACCAGATGTTGTAGATGCTGCCAACCTAGAGTGATACAGGATGGAAGAGGAGGACAATGTAGTATTCCGTTTCGGAACCACCACATTTTGGGAAAGGATGGTGGGAATGGGAAAACCTGGCTTACATGCCACCGAACCGAACACATCATAAGATACTTGGTGTTCTGTCTCTTGACATGATAGTGGTCGCGAGCCAGACGGAGGACGACCCTCCTACCACCAAACAAAACTATTATTACTATTACTTGTAATAGTTTAGCAGGAAACAACGTTAGCCCCAAAATATGTATACGCATGAATGTCTTCTGTAGCAATAGCTACGATAAGTCTACGTCGTAGCGTAAAAGCTCCACAGAACCGATGTTGCTTCTTTATGGTGTGCACTCAGGGCTCTGTTTCCTATATGTATATAATATAAATATAAAACAAATAGCTAGCAATTAATATTAGTCAATATTCGTCGTAGCACAGAGGTACATTAAAAGAGAACGGAGTGTCTTAACACTAGTTTCTCTGATTCTCCCTGCCTACCCTGCTATGTGCAATGTGATACAGCGTGAAGCCGTAAAAAAATGTATGTACATGTTCACACATGAGGTGAAATAATAACGTATTTTATTTTTTAAATACTTGTTTAGGTCGTGATATGAGTTTTGTTTATTAGATTATATTTATTTAGTGAAAATAAACTGAAAATATATTTTGTAATGATTCTTCTTTCTTTTTTAAACTTCACGCTGTATCCCGCATATAGCAGGGTAGGCAGAGGGAACCTGAGAACCTAGTGTTAAGACACTCCGTTCTCTTACAACAATTCCGTTCCCCACTTTCCGCCGAATTGAGTTATTGCGTGATGAGTGGCGGAACTCAACGCCGCGCTTTGCCTTGTTACCCAACCCAGGAAATAAAAATATTAACATTTCCTGGAGTGGGAATAGCATCCACAACCTGTCGCGTTTACAGTTGCACGCTTGTGCCTCTGGGCCACAACAGGGCTTTCTTTAAAAAACATTTCATTAACGGGCCATGAATAAGCAACGTACGTATGATACGTATGAATAAGAAGTCATTTTGGATAATTACTGAGATAATTTATAATTCAGAGTTATTGCTGTTTAATAAAAAATATATTTTAATTTGTACTATATAAATAATTTAACAAATAAGCAACTGAGTAAGGTTGTACTTTATTGAAATTTAATAAAATAACCTTTTTACTATTTTTATACAAGGTACTCTAATTCTATTCTACAATTTTAAATGTCGCATTAGCCTAATATGACATACTTTAATATTATGATACAAAAAGATGTTAATGTGTCTCAATTTACTGGTTGGTTTATGTTTTGCTCTAAAATGTTTATTGCTTCCCTTTAAAGCATGCGGCAACTTAAAATTATGCCCCATTCATACGTAAATGGGGAAAATTTCTAGTTTATTATCAAACTAAATATAGAAGATTCAAGAAGTTTTACGTGTTATGATACCTCAGGGACTGATAGGAGTTTAAAACTGTTAGTGTGTACGTTCGTACCGTAAACAGTTTTCACTATACATGTATGTCACCGTTCACCGCACTTAGTTCGTCCAGTTACTTATATAAGCGTCATGGAACAAATTATGATAAAGTTATATCGATTTAAACTTGATTGAGTCTATAAATAAATTGTCCAGGTAAAAATTAAGAAGATTAAACCATGAAACTTTCTTGTTGTAAGCATGAAACACTTTTGCGAAAACACTACAAGAATCATATTTCAAGTAATATTTTTTCTATAAGAGAAGTTTTCAATAACTAGGAACATATACATTACCTTATGTATTAAATATGTATATGTATATTAATATTATTTTTATACGAAATAATCTCAAATAATTGATTTGAAAGTTGTAACCAATTTAAAATTGCGTGCAACCAAATAATTGTCTGCCAAACAGGCAGCCAATTGGCACAAGGTTATCACGTTATCGTTCAAGCCACAGTCGCATTACATATGTACGCCAAATCATGAAAACTATTTAAAACATGTTTGTAAAAAATTCATACTATACTGTTTTATAAAAACAAGTCCACCGTGTTAAAAAAATGACCTTAGTAAAATAAAATTGTTAGTTGTTTTTTTGTTATTCCGGATAAAACTCTATTTTGAAAAAATGTATATTACTTATCTTATGCATTAAATGTCGGTCAAAATTATTATTTTTGTTTTTTTAACTTCACGCTGTATCCCGCACATAGCAGGATAGGCAAAGGGAACCTGAGAACCTATTGTTAAGACACTCCGTTCTCTTTCAACAAATCCGTTCCCCACTTTCCGCCAGATTGAGGCAAAATTATTAAAAGTCCAAATTAATTCGTGTTGTTGTTTTTTTAGCTTCACGCTGTATGTATATAGCAGGGTAGGCAGAGGGAACCTGAGAATCTAGTGTTAAAACACTCCGTAACTCTACTCCGTTTTTGGGTATCTTCAACAACAATTAAATCATATTTTTAAATTTAATTTTCTTTTAGATTCTTATTATACTAAATTCAAGAGTAAAAAGATTAAAGCTATGTTCAAATTGTGAAAAAAGTATTTGACATTGTTGATTCTACTAGTACATCGATGATATTTTTTTAGGTGAAATTAGTAGGATAAAATAATAGTTTTTCAATGAACATCAAAGCATACAACAATAAAAACAGAGATCACGTAGTACACCGCCCGAATGGAAGGTATAATCGAATCAATTATTTCGCTCGTGCTGTGCTACACTCACGCACGGCACAAAAATTTAATCTGGAATTAAATAGTCGCTCACAATTTATTGTAATCCGAGTTTCAATACTGGAATGTATTTCCATTTATCGTTGTTTATCAAAGAAATCAAATTTTTAGTTTTACGTACATGAATCATACAACTATCTATATAAACAAACATTTATCATTTGTCATTTATCATTTTTCATTGACCTTCAGAAAAT
This sequence comes from Philaethria dido, assembly GCA_033558755.1. Taxonomy (NCBI): domain Eukaryota; kingdom Metazoa; phylum Arthropoda; class Insecta; order Lepidoptera; family Nymphalidae; genus Philaethria; species Philaethria dido. The sequence goes on along the minus strand of JAKGSA010001756.1, from coordinate 24,239 downwards.
ATAGATTTTCTTTATTTTAATAATGGTCATATAGATTCTTTATATTAGTAATTTTATTTAAGATATACTGAATTCTATTACTAAATATATTTCTTTATAACTTTGTAAAATCTATAAAAAATTAAATTCAACGCCACTCTATTCGAAAGCTTTGCATTTAAATAAGGTAAGGTAAAATCACTTGAATATTCCATACTTGTTCAGAATTTTCGCATGGTATATGAAAATGCTTTTTGATACACCTATGTATATATTTTAATATACTTTATGTATATATGCAATACTCAAATGAATAAATATATAATGAAACTCTAAAACGTACGAAATAAAAAAGAGATAGATAAATTATGGACTCTCCAACAGTTCCGACTCATCACATATAAAAATATATTAATATACCATAAAATATTTTATATAAAACTTCCTTTTACAGAAGTTCATATTTTTTATAACCAATTTCAATGAATTACTTTGTTCCCATGAAATTATGAAATTTATATATTGCAATCATTCATTAATATTCTAATATAAGTAATATGTAAAGAGTAGTGCCGATTCAATGGGAATTTACCGGTCGATGATCAATCTCCGTCCAGTTATCGATGCGAGTCAACATTGCTGAACCGGACAAATTGTCAAACAGCAGAATCTTGAAGCCAATTTCAAACTAAATCAAGTTACCCCCGGGACATAATTCAAATGTTTAGTATGGATATTCAAAACTTTCTTTATTCCATAAGTTTTCATTTTGAGGTGGTTGAAATAAAAGAATATTATTTGTGACATTTATTATTTGTTTTAATAAAACTATAGGTGTATACAAATTAGATTCAAATCTCGTAAGAAAAATATGGAAATAATAACCTTTTTATAGAAAGTAAAGTATTAATCCCAATAACAATTTCAACGAGTTAAACATTTTCATCAAAAGCTAGTTTCATTATTTGAAGTGTATATTGACAAAGTCCGAAATGGCATACATGAGATTGCCTATATTTGGGAGCTTTTGCAATATCAAATGCATAACAATTGTAACATGCGATACAAAACGGAAATAGTATATCTATAATAAACTGTGAATAATAAAAGTATATTTGAACAATACGACAACAATAGCGCTATCTCGTTAAGCTTTCTAACGAGAAATATTTTGAATTCTATCAATGTAGGTTAAGATTTGAAAAAAAGCTACAGTTAGTGGAGGATTTTGTATGCGGACGATAAAATATACGGTATTTCGTTTTCCACGACTGACACGCTTGAAAGGTTAAAATAAAATAATTGTGAATTAGATTTATTTCTGTGATTAAATTTCTCCATTTAAAGTACATTTTTATAATGTATCTTTTTTGTGATATAATTTTTCTAAGCCCTTTTTTTGTTTCTAATATGCATTTTAATGAAATATAAGGAAATGATTTTCGATTAATGCCATATTTAAACTAAATTTCAAATTATGATATGTTATTAAAATAATAAATATATTTGTAAATAAAAAAAATCTCCCTTTTTGTAATAATTCTTTAATTTAAACCAGTGAATACGAAATTTTAAAATATTGTATAAATACTTCAACAAACTATACTATAAATTAATTTCTTTTTGTCCTGTTCATTCTATATTGTCATCGAAACTGGATACGTTATCAAATTTTCCAGCAAATCTGAAGTACTGTAAGCATAAATATCCTTATAAAATTTTCTTACTCGACACATAAATGTGAATACAAGGATATCTTAAACTAATATAATTTCTACTTCCGCTGGTTGACTGTCGTAAACTGTTATAAATAATTTAAAAGATATTTACTTTATATGGAACCACTAATAGTTCTTCTCAACCCCCTCTCATTTGAAGTAATTCATCACTCGAGCTTTTCATTTCATTTCCACTTGAAGTTTCGTGCAAAGTAGTAAGATATATAAGGCATAGAAATTTTTCACCGACTTAACAGTCCGACCATTTTAGCGCTTCTAAATACTTTAAGTCGTTACCTCCAGAAACTTTTACAATATAATTTTTTTACAGCAAATACTTTAGAACTAAAGAGAATGATTGTTATTTATATGAAAAATATTTGCATCAAATGCCATTGTTAACAATATTTTTCTTATAATATAATAAATTGTAAACATATATTGAGTTTTTATAGAAAACTTCTCACTCCTAACTAACTAATACCCTTTCCTTTATTTTACGATCGTTTTGAGATATTGGTTATTGGATAATTAAGCCCATCAATAAATTTAAGTCCCGAAACAATAAGGCATACGAACGACATGTCGCAATGGGTCTATAATGTATTATAGCCGCTGTGGCTGCACATACAATAGAACCTAGAGTTAAAACAATACGTTTTCTACCCCTTGCTCGAAATTAACACACGATGTATTGATTAATGGAACTAAATTTTGCACTATATCTTACCATAGATGAAAACAATTTAATTGTTATTGAAATATAACAATTCCCCCGAGACGGAATCTAATCTACAACCACTTGGGCTTATAATCAGATGCTGTCCTAATATACCACGATGGCCTCAGTAATAATTCGGTTATGTATTTGAAAATTGAGTCTGTATTATATGTATGTCTTCAAACAAAATAGATAAATTTTTCTAGGTATATTTATAGGTTTTATTGATATTACTTGTTGGTTGTATGAGTGTATGTTCTTCTAGGAATCAATATTAGTAATATCGCAGAGATATTTTATGAGAACACATTTTATTGAACTGATTCTTCAATAGGTTAAAGTTTATTTTCTCTTTTGCTCAATGTTACACCAATAAAAATGTTTTATTACGCTATCGTAGCAAAGTTAGATAGTGCATTGTGGGTTCGATCCTAGAAGAATATTTACATTGAAAATATTGCCATTTTCCCGGTCAACACAGAAACGATGCGGAGTGGGCTTCTCGACATACAATGTCTCAAAAACAGACAGAAACTGGGAAACGGAATGTTTTCTCTAACTACAAGATAAAGATATATTCTGTATGTTTTATTTGACCAATGATATAAAAGGAATGAAATGTAGCCCTAATTAATAATTTACCGGTTCCATTTTCATGTTCAAATTTTGTGATAATTTTTTACTACAATATTAGTCACAAGTTATGACAAATTTAAAATAAAAAATGAACAAAAATATTAAAATCAAGTGTATAGACTGACTTGCTGATAGGAGAGTAAGGTAGACTTTTAAGCTGGTCGTGGAATGATGCCCAAGAAATCGAGACTGCTGATATCACCTTTTATTTCTTATATTTAGAATATATTTAAGAATCAGATATTTGTGTTGAACGACTTGTCCAAAAATATTTATTAAAAAATTACTTTAAAAAGCTGCAATCAGCAATATATACAATAATGCTTTAAATGAATATTTTTCTTAGCTTACAAAAACAGCAAGGAATATTTTAGCCGTTTTCCTTTGCTCCACCTCTATAGCATATTTATCTTTACACTTTACCGCTCTTAACCGGCGACTTCCTTAGACTACACACCCAGATTAAATAAACAGGGCCATTTCAGAACGTTTTCGTTACTTATCCAAGTCGAATGAAACAAATTAGACAGTTACTTACTAATTTCTTGTCATATTTTATGTCTCGTTTTCTTTAATAGCTTACGTAATTTTGCATTTACTATGTCTATGATTTTCTCTGCTTTAGCATCCAAACAATTAAAAAGAAAAGCATATAATATACCTATAAATATAATAATTAACATACAAGTATATTGCAAGATGGTTATACAAACTTGTGATTAAAAATTCAGGAACGATCCTTCGATCATCATTAGACTAAAAAGATATACGAGATTTGTCAATGAATTTTAATGACGCGTCATACAATATTTCAAAATAAAATTTATTACTTTCCTATAAAAAGTTTTGTATGAACGTACAGGAAAATTATATGATGGTATAAAGTCACAAGAGCTCTTATTTCCTGTAGATAAGTACAAGAAGTGGCACAAGTTTCCTGCATCTGGCTTTATGAAAATCTATAAGAACGATTTCTTATATCTTATAATGTTCAAGTAATATATACAACTATACTATACTAGTTGTACTAGTACACATCTTATACTAAGCCTCAATATCATTTTATTTAAACTTAAAATGAAATGATGACACTATTAATAAGCATTAGCAAGGTGAATAAAAGCATGGTTGTGTACTCAATTTTCATATAAAGGAATGCTTACCAAAAATATCAGAGATATAATCATATATACCCTGATATAATTAGACAAAGTACGATATCCACTCAGCTCGAAATACCTTTATAAAAATAATAATTACTATACAAGATGAATTTCAAGTCATCATTTTGTAAACTATTTTTACTGAACATTTCTATGGGTACCTATATCATAACAAAAACTCGAAGTATGCTAGTAAATTGGTCCCTCGAGCTGAAACTTGTTTCCAGTTTTTAACTCTGTCGTATCTGCTATGCATTGGAATACTTCGCCACGGCAAAATTTACCAGCAAACTTCATATTACCCTAGCACATATGAATACTAAGATAATAATATCCAGGACTATTTATAAGTTTTCTATAACAATACCTATATATTATAGAAGTACATAAGTTAACCCTACATATAGTGTGTAAAAACATTTCGTCAGGTCAATTCATTACCCGTATTTCTCGGTAATAGACGAAAAGTAGTAGAAAAGTAATGGAGGAGTGTCTTAATACTAGATTTTCTCTATGTATCTTCTCTGCTTGCCCTCTATGGAGAAGATCCATGAAGATAAAAAAAATAAAACTAGTAGTTACTAGTAACAATATACTAAGCGTGAATGTGAATCACGGATTCAACATTTTTAGAGTATATGACATACAAATACCATCATCACTAAAAGGATTAACGGGCTTTTAACATGTATACGTTTTATACCATTCAATCTCCAATAGTAGATTTTTATACGGTAAAATATGATCTATAATCATTCACTTTTCAATTCAAATAGTTTTATACTTATAGTTACATATTTTTTGAAGCTCTAAAATATGCATAACTTATCGTTTAGTTTTGTGTAACTAGAGGTATTTGTTTGGTGGTAGGAGGTTCGTCCTCCGTCTGGCTCGCGACCACTATCATGTCAAAGACGAACCGCCAAATATCTTATGATGTGTTCCGGATCGATGGCATGTAAGCCAGGTTTTCCCATTCCCACCCATCCTTTCCCCAAAATGTGGTGGTTCCAAGAACGGAATACTACATTGTCCTCCTCTTCCATCTGTATCCTCTAGGTTGGCAACGCATCTACAACATCTCTGGTGTTGTAGATGTTCATGGGCGAAGGTATCCACTTACCATCAGGTGATCCTTCTGCTCGTTTGCCATCCGTTATCCATAAAAAAAAAAAAAAAGGTAGATATGACCCTCTGGTGGGATAGCTGGTCACGTGCGCTACTTACTAATCCGCTTATTTATTGGTGGAACCAACGAGTGGTGGAAAAGGTGTTGTGGAGAGTCCTTAGTGAATTCCTGGTTGAACAGCTTGTACAAGGCTACGGTAGCGTTCTCTACCAAGTGAAGGATAATTTTAGTAAATGTTATTTAGGTGGAGAGGAGCTAGGGTAGTAGAAACGAATGTCAATGCCTTTCAAAGAGATCCCTTTAGCCTACACTCGGGTCGCAAACAGTGTTTAGAGTTCCTCTCCCTGCGACACGATGGGCCTGGCACCCGCGCGTTGTATCCATGGAGTACTAAGTTTTTTCTCTTAATAAAGTGTTCATTCATATAGCGACGAATTTGAGTATGTAGTGTGTGACGGAATCATGTACTAATCTACCTGCAACCACTTACCCGCATCAAGGAATATTGGTCCTTGATTGCAACAAATATATAATACTGTATACCCTGTATACACAAAGATCGAAAAAAACTAGAGAAATAAACAATTTATAAATACGTTTTAGGAATAGCTTTAAGCAGTTTCAAAAACGTAGTTAATAATATTTAAGCTTGTCTAGCTTATAATTTAAAAAATACAACTACCTTTAATTAAATGTCGGTGAGGTAGTGCGTCAACCGTTCATTTGCATGTTAATTGCTTTTTTCTCACCGGACATTTTGTACCAAAGGCAGAATGTATAATCATGTATTAATTTAAGAGTTCTATTTTATAGTTACAGAAATAAAATGTACTCATATGTGCGTATATCTGAATAGGCAATAAATAAGTAAATATTCTCTCCTCTTACATATACATATGTGTAAATAGAAAAAAAATATTACCACATCTCAGTATTTATATTGTTTGATGATTTCTACCGCAAAATATTTTTAAAAATATTTATAAATTAAGCATCAAATATCCTACCCAGTTTCATATTATGAGGATTTCCTCATTCTTTTGAATTCTCAGTAGAAATTGTCTATTTATAATGTGTGTAGAGATTGTATTGAAAAAAGAGCAATAAATCAAAATAAAAAGTTAATAATTTTTATCATAATATGCATAAATATTGTTAGTACAAGAAAAATATTAGAAAAATAAAATATTGCATAAATAGGTGAACTGACTAATATTTTTGAAACAAAAAATCATTCAAAACACATTCAACAACAAAAACATTCTAAAGAATTCAAAATATTCTAAATTGCAATAGTAAATTCGTCTAATATTTTAATATTCTTCGTCTTTACATACTTCAATAATTCTGTTTCAATATCGTGCTAATTTGAGATGGCAATTTTACGATAAAAGAGATGAGAACGGAATTATTTCAATTTCATATTACATTTTTTATTCATTCAAAGCCCCTGTTATACTCATAGCGGATACATCACTCGTCAAGGCTAAATCCGATTTGATGTCTTTAATTTGTAAAATGTTTTCCTTAATAATAAAAGTAATATTTGTGATGTTACCTGTATTTATTTCATACAATTTAACATTTTTTTTAAAGGAGTTAAGATACAAAAGTGTAATTCTGGCTTCTTAAATATAATTTTATATAATTTGTTTTTAGTTTAAAGTGTTTTACTAGTAAATACACATATGGATATATCCTCGTACATTTAACATGAAGATTAATACAACAAAATAAACAATTCTTCCGAAATAAGCTATCAATATTCGGATTAATGAGGCGAAACGATAATTTATTACCAACAATACCGAAAGGTGATAATAACTAATGAAATATGAAGAACAAAGTGATATTATGGACTGCTAAAGGTAAATATAATATTTTACTAAAATATTATATTAATTGTAGATATACCTTATGGTGTTGTATCGATATTAAAAAGATTATTACTATTTATTCCTATGCCAAGCCAGCCATATGTGCCAGCACGCAATGCCTCAATTCGGCGGAAAGTGGGGAACGGAATTGTTGTAAGAGAACGGAGTGTCGTATCACTAGGTTCTCAGGTTCCCTCTGCCTACCCTGCTATATGCGGGATACAGTGTGAAGTTAAAAAATATATATATTACTATTTTTATTTGATCATCTTGCTATGGATATCCGTTACGATTTTATTTTGAAGTATTTTGTTTGTGTCTGTTTTTATTTTGAGCAGCAAGATAAAGAGTATCCTATACGATACGCCGGGGTGTATGGTATAAAAATTCTACTGGATGGTTCTTCGCTTTCGTTTCATTTTTCTTAAGTCTTTTGTGTTTTTTTTTATTGTTTTATTTATACATATGTCTACAACTTCATTTACGTAGAGTTTACAACGCTTCCTACACTATTTTCACTTATCAATCGTTATCGTCGATAAACCTTACCTTGTGGAGGTACCCTCAACTTTAATTAAATACATATGAGCATTATGAGGAAAAATAATACTCATCACGCTGAAAAACATTGATAAGATGTCATTTTAATATTTGCTATAATACAGTTGATCTACTGATTCTGTTTTTTATATTCTAACAGAAATGCTCGTAAGGCTTTTAGTAAGACACCGATTTCTTGCCTCTTAGAGTTTTACATCAAATGTTGTAGATTTAAATTTTTTTGCATGATGGAAATAACATCATAGAATGGTAAGAGAAAAGAGCTGAAGTACGGGACACTCTGTTCTCCACTTTTCACTCAAATGTTGTATGTTCATTGGTGATCTTTATATCGCTTTGCTTAAAAAAATAATAATAATTTATATATAACCATTACCGTGGGGACTGATTTTTAAAACATATTCATTGTACAGACACACTTCTTTAACTGTTTCATATTTATAAAAGAATTGGAATAATTCTATTATTAAATACATATAATGACTACGTAATGTGACGTCAGTTTTGGGTCACAGGCACAGGCGTACATCTGTAAAAGCGACAGGTTATACGTTCAATTCCCACTTCAGGAAATAAAAATTAAATAGTATTTAGCATTTTCATTTCCTCGCTCTCGTGACGATTCCAACTCCAAGGTATGAAAATATTATACAATATTTAGTATATTGATTTCCTCACTCTGTTACCAAGACAAACCGCGGCGTTGAGTCTACCACTCGGCTCATAATACCTCAATCCGGCGGAAAATGGGGAACGTAAATGTTAAAATAGATGCATAAGACACAAAAACAAATATACAAAGCGATCTTATGCTACGTAGCAATATCTTCCAGACAACCTTAAAGATGAAAGGAAACCGTTATAATCATAAAGTTATACCTATAGGACGTATATGTAGTGTACGTTATTAATTAAATTATCATTCCCTAATTAATATTGTGAGATTTAGATTCTATTGAGGGTTTCTATTTTAGATTATTAAGTTACGCTTAAAATGTTTTGATCACTTAATCTAGAGTTCTGATCGCTTTTTTCTTCCTTCTCACGACTTTTTATTATTAAGACCTAAAATATAGTTGTTACGAAAAATCTAGTTTTAACTTTATGCTAAATGCTTTATTTTTTAAAAGGATTATTAGTATCATTAATATATGATCAGAATAGAATGATTAATTAAAGCAATAATTATTTTTTTTTTAGTTATATGTAAAAATTGTAACTTGATGATATTTTGCCAATAGATATAATGAAAGCCTTTTTCATTTTAGCATAACAATCGTTAAACTTTTAATCTGCTGCTTTAATCCTCTATAAACGATAGACAATTTTACTAACAACCCCATAGAAACAAACAAATATGATGCAACTAACAATTAATAACTACGAATTTTCATTGTCTAATCACCAAATAACAATATTCATATAGACCATCGTTAATTAGTTATATCCCATATTACCACATGATTATCTACAATAATTATTAGAGATTATAAAATCACGAAATAATCCAGAGTTTCAAAACTGTGCAACACGTGTTTGTTGTCAGCGGTGAGCCGCAAACTAAATTGCGGATACGAGTGTTCAAGATATGCGGCGGAGGACCCAAGCATCACCGACAAACGTATGCAACAATCCGTTTCAAATCCTAATATAATTTATGTCGTACACATCTGTTTTGCTATTGCTATTTCGACGTGATCTAAATGAAATAAACGTGTCGATGTGCCTAGTTTGTTTGGAATAACTTGTAGAGTATTCTCAACTGAACGCTTACGACGCTTAGTTAAGTACAATTTATGTATGACTTATTCATTTGGATAAAACGTGTAAGATACATATAATTAAGCAACTGTTATGAATTTATTAAAATATTTATTAATTATAAAGCTGCAAGGTACAATTTCTTTGAAAGTATCACTATTTTTTTAATAAGCGCATCTTCTACACTCTATAAGTCCATTCCAGTTCCAGTCCATTCTTCATTTCATGTTATTTATACATAATATACTGGTACCGTAATTTTTTATCTAGGAAGAGGGAAATGCATAAATAGTCCGTTGAATAAGACTTTAACTTACTACCGACAGAGTTAATTGTTATATTTTATTCCTTTCGCCATTTATGAAATCTTACTGTAAAATACTTAAGGTTAGTGCTACATATTTTTGTCATCGTGGATCCCAATAAAGATCTTCATACTTAGTAATAATAATATTTTCACATTCCGACGTGGTTATTACTACGCCGGAGTGTGCAAAGTGAGGATTTTATCTATCACTCTAAATAGACAAAAATTGTAGAGTAGAACTTTTTAACCCTATCTTATGATTTTTATGTATCCTCCCGTATGACATCTGGGAAGCAAGCACATAAATAAATAGAGTGAAAATAAGTAGAGAGTAGTTAGTTTAATGTTATTTAATAATGTCTTTATTTTTTTACTTTAACATTCTCTTTTGAAATTTCTGAATTATAAAATCTAATTAAGGTATATTATTAATACTAGCACACGCTAATCAATTTGAAGCTATTCAAAGCCAACAATTAAAAAATAATAATTTACCTCTAAAATATTTGTATAACAAATATGGGGCACATTGATTTACGTATAATCATAAAATTAGGCTCCTAATGAACAAAACAAATGTATAGTACCTCGAACATTAGTCAGCGCTGTCGATATTTATGGCCTAGTTCCAAAGCTTAACGCGTCCGTATGTTTGCCCTTACAACGATAAATCCAGAACAATTCCAGTTGGTACTTATAATCTGGAACGTTTGTCGTTCAACTTTAATTAAATTTAGGTAATTGCAAAAATTTTGAAAATAATAGCATATTAAAATCATAGGTCGTTACCTATTCCATGATAATGATGTTTCATTGTTGTTACAATACTCGTATGCCTCTTTGAACGCAAAAGTTAAGGGTTTGAATTGCACTCCGCGACACTTATTTTGTAATTTTCAATAATTTGCAAATAATTTCACTGGAGTTTGGTTTAGTTTCATATAAAATAATTTCTTACACTCGACGAAAATAAAGCATATTTTGTGAGGCAAAAAGTGAAAGTGATAATTTTCTGAACGCTCTGTGCATTCTCCACAAAATATAGAAAAAGCGCAAAGATAAAGAAATAATATTATGAGTATGAAAATATTTTATGAATTTTAATTGTTTACATACAATTTATTCTTATAGCTCAATTTTACACAACGCTCTTTCTCGAAATATCCCCAATTAATGCCAATAATTTTTAAAAGCATCTAAAGGAAAACGTAATAGGTTTTATACCTGACCATACTTTAAAATGAATTACAAGGTGATGGTGATCCGCGATTTACAAAAAAATCTTACTAGTACTATATTCTTACTTTAGCTATATATACAAGAATTTTCTATCCCAAAACGTTACGTTATTCTATCTGAAAACATGGTAAGTTAATGATAAAATAAGTCAGTAGTTTACTTGGGATAAAAACGAAGCCTAAAAAAATAAAGTGGCAATATAAAGCAAAACCCTCTATCCAAATTTATGCCAAATAAAAAAAATATTTGTCGAAGCTCATAGATAAAATATTTTTTGAATACTAACATAATGCTTTCAATATACACTTTTTATTAAATAATATATTTGTTTAACGCCTGTCGTGGCGCAGAGACACAAACCTGCGACTGTACTGCGCGACAGGTTGTGGGTTCGATTCCCACTCCAGGAAATGGAATTTTTCATTTCCTGTGTCTACTAAACAAGGCAAAACGCGGTGTTGAGTTCCATTACTCAACACGCAATGCCTCAATTCGGCGGAAAGTGGGGAACGGAGTGTCTTAACACTAGGTTCCCTCTGCCTACCCTGCTATATGCGGGATACAGCGTGAAGCTATATATATATTTACATATGTATGTAAAACAAAAAAATATATAAAAATCTGTATAATCTATATATAAATCCGTGAAGTCAAGAAACTTTGTACCACTTTTTACGAAAAATATGCGGACGGAAGAGTATGAAATGTGGCACAGTCAAAGTTTATGCGGAGAAGTGTAGAAAGCTTTTATTATTTATGATAAAGTAGTAGAAATAGACTAAATAAAAAAATCTACATTGCTAAGACAAAGCGTAGTTTACGCGTCATTGGAGCCTCGAGTAATAATAAATATGAAAATAATGGATAGCACGTTTCTGAATTTTTTCCTTAACAAGTATATTCGCGCTATTGGTGAAGCACTTGTGTCCACGTTGAAGAAGGATTACAAAATACGAATGTGGTAATTTATTTCGTAGCGACTGTGAAATATTTGGATTCGCGATGTTTAGCGCTCGCTCGTCGACGGAGCAGAATAAATGGGGATACGTTTTAGACGGATTTCGCAATGAAATAAATGTTGAATTAACCTGTAGAAACAAAAATATTCGTAGAGACTTAAATTTCATATGACATGAAAATATTTTGTTATTTAATGTTCGACACAGTGCACACACTTTTTTTTATCTTTACGCTTCACTTGTAACGGAGTAGGTGAAGAAACTCGTAAATAAAATACGTAATTTCTATTTTAAATAATCACTGTGCTAAATGCCTATAGTCGGAAATATAAACAATGATTTCATCGAAGCAATTTGAATCATCATGTAAAGTCAAATGCATCGTAACTACCACACGACGGCAGCGTCGGTGTCGGCGATCTTTTTACGTACGTTGACGTGGATGCTAGTTAGACAGTGCATCTGCGATTTCCCACGTATCTAAAATATTTACTTTGCCTGGAGCCACTTAACATGATCTCTTTACTTGAGGGCGCTTTGAATACAAGACAGGTCAATTTATTTGGATGTACTCTTCTATTTTACTAGCTTTAGGTTCAAGGGACTTAGATGCAATTGTAGTGTAGTGCTGATTTTCATTATTTTGATTGTTGTCTGCTAAGAACAAAATATTTTAATATTTACAAATTATGTAATCAATAATTTCTCTGTACATGCCATGCCAATGTTTTTTTAACGTCACGTCTTTCCCGCACTACAGGGTATCCAGTAAAAACCTAGATTCAAAACTCCACATTCTCTTCTTTTCGCCTGAATAAAAATTAATGAAAATTCTGAGCTGAATAGATAGCAAAGCTCAAAACCGCCTGTTGTCTTACAAGAGCGGAAAAATCCCTCGAGTGGGCATTAAACCAGAAATTATCGCATCTATAATCAAACAATGTCTTACTGCGCCACTATCGCCTCAAAATCAAGAAAAACGTTACGATGTAACTTTTTCGTTACTTTTTTTGTTAGTGTTACAAATTTTTATCGCAATCGTAAAGATTTCACATATGAGATTCACAAAAGCATGGTCAATAAAGCCAGTACAATGTTCGAGTACGAACTTACATTCAATGAACATGGCCGATACAATGTAACATGCGAAACTTCCACACTGTTGTGTACTAGAATCCTGTGACTACGTTGTAATACCTACAACTTAATGTCTTAGTCTGGTTAGTGTTGAAATTTGAATAAATAAACCTGTAATATTCTGAAGTTTACAACAATTTTAGACACCTTTGCAGCTAAGATGGAATGCTGACTGATAGCGATACACGTGGATTCAATTATCACTCTGGGGAATACTTATAACTGTTTCCTTAATCTGGTTGAACAATGACTTATGTTTAATTAGTAAAAAATGAAGTGAAGATCCAAAAACCAGGTGACTTCTAGGCAGTATTTATTTACTCCGAATACCTTATATTATTTAAAATATATAAACTGTTATACGTCTAGTGCGGATACAAAATACTTAAATTTTACAATATTATTATATAACGGGACTTGCTTGAATATATTAGATTCATATTTCTACAATAAATATTTTTAAATATAGTACAAGAACTCGTATAAAATGAAATCAATACACAACTAATTATTTCCTTTATTACCTTATGAAATTATAAAATACACAATTACATGGATATTTTTCACATTTAGACATGTCTTTATGTATTTACTAAATATATAAATAAAATATAAAAATAAAAAAAATAAAAAAGCCTTTTATTTCTTGAAAAAAAAATGCGGATATACAAAATAATAAATGATATTATTATATGTTAGTAGTTACTTATATGTCTTGTTTTATGCTACTTTTAAATATTTCTTTCAATCCCCAGTACCTATTCCATGTGTTTTGCACTCTTCTCTTTATTTCCAAGTCGTTGCTACTTCTATTAAATCGTATTTGTTTGCCCAAGTATACATATTGGTCAGTGTAATGAAGTTGTTGGTCTTTATGTATTTACGTTACTTCAATAATTTAAAAACTATTTAAATAAATATATAATAATTCTTAAATATAAAACCACTAAGGAGCGCGGAAGTAAATTATTAACAAAACTTTATTTCGCGAAGAAAAAAAACTAAACTTAAAAGAATATTAAAATTCGAAGGCAGCGAAGTATAACAATAAAGCTTAACGACTCATTTCTGGAAACCTTTAGTTCACTAAGAAGTAATCGAATTATTACGGAAAAGTAATAAATGAAAGTTTTAAAACAAGATATCTTTATTTGACGTTGTCAAAGACGAACCGCCAAATATCTTATGATGTGTTCCGGTTCGATGGCATGTAAGCCAGGTTTTCCCCTTTCCCACCTATCCTTTCCCCAAAATGTGGTGGTTCCGATAGCGGACTACTACATTCTCCTCCCTTTCCATCTGTATCCTCTAGGTTGGCAACGCATCTAGTACATCTCTTGTGTTGTAGATGTTCATGGGCGAAGGTAACCACTTACCATCAGGCGGTCCTTCTGCTCGTTTGCCATCCGGTATCCATAAAAAAAAAAAAAAAAATATTTGACGTGGTAATGTGCTGTAATAAGAACTTATGTAGCAACACTTTCTTTGTTGCGAAAATAAATTTAGGTACACCTACACGCCACCTTTATTACTTTATGCTTTCTACACTAAGTTCTTCTAATAAATCGACAATTACTTCATAGCCCGCCCTCTATGCAAAAATAAATTATTTTTTTTTTTTATGGATAACTGATGGCAAACGAGCAGAAGGACCACCTGATGGTAAGTGGTTACCTTCGCCCATGAACATCTACAACACCAGAGGCGTTGTAGATGCGTTGCCAACCTAGAGGATACAGATGGAAGGGGAGGACAATGTAGTAGTCCGCTATCGGAACCACTACATTTTGGGGAAAGGATGGGTGGGGTAGCGGAAAACCTGGAAAACCTTAATAAACTGTAACCAAGGTATCTTAGTCAGAAATAAAAGTGCTGTAAGGTTACACCTAAAGCGCCGAAGACGTAACACTAACACTACTTTCTATTCATATAGCATCATCAAGAGTATGAGATTATGGCTTCGATGCGCCGCTACGTTTTTTTACGGTTTTCAAGGTTATCCTAACAAGAGCAATCACGCTCTTTCGTGTATTCTTGTATATCAATACAAGATATAAACATATCTAGGTATATATTAATGACACATAAACAACTCTTAAGAAATATTTTTTAAATAGATTAATTAAAATAATAAAGTACGATTATTACATATTGTCCATAATATATTGCAAGCAATGAATCCTTTAATTTGTACGCAAAAACTAATTTACTCAATTGTGTTCTGCACAACACATAATGATACCGAGAAACATAATAAGCATTTCTGAGCGGCAAAGATATATGAAACCCCTCCAAAGAGCGTACACGTTCTTGTTCTACCGTAGGGGTTAAAAATAACTTACCTAGACTTTTATTCCTTTTTGCTATTAGTTAATGGCGAACACCAGGTGTTAGTGCTAATGCGGTTCCTCATGACTATGTAATGGGTGTACTTTATGACGAAGCACCACGCACAATGTAAACAAAAACTCATTTACTCTGTTTATATCGCTCACGTACTGAATAGCAGCTCATTTTATGTTGATATTGGTTAACCTGGAATAAGTAAAATACTTAAATGACAACCAAAATACGTTTTTAAATGAGTTTGTGTCTCGTATATTTTTATTACAGCGGAATTCAGGACGTTACATTATGTATATCTGTCATTATGTCCAAAATACCTTTAATATTTTATTATTTGCCATCTGCAACTTCATTTATGACCCTTGATAAACTATTTCCATTTTTGTCCTCTGTAATTTCAACAGTAAATCATTAAATACCGTACCCGTAATAATTTCTGGAAATCCTCTTTTAGTACTCCCTTATACTCCCTAATGTCACTAGGGAGGACCCAGATTAATGCGAGGCGCAGTTGTCGCGCCTTTGTATAAAGACAAAGGTTCACAGTTAGACTGTACAAGATATAAGGTTATTAATTTTATTAGCTTGATTAATAGAATATATGCAAAGATTTTAGAGAGAAGAATAGTAACCTGAAAGCTGTTAAGGAAGGCTCAAGTATTTTTGTTCGGGAAAGGGATGCGTGACTCAAATTTTAACTCTACTTCTCTACTATAGAATATTTTTGGCTGTAAACTAAAAAGATTTCTGTGCTTTTGAGGACCTGGAAAAATCATTTGTTAGTAGGTAATGATGATATACTAGAAATGATCATATACTAGGACCTTCGTTATATAATGTGTATTTATTCAAGTAAGTGAGATGAGTGGAAGATAAGAAGTCTAATGGAGAATAGGATATGAGAGTAAGTGTAGGTGACCTAAAGCTAAATTGCCTGCTGCACGCAGATGTTGCAGTAGTTATTGCGTTATCTGAATACGAGTAAAAATTATTATTCCAATTTAGAAAGGCGTTTTTATAAATAATAAGTCTTTGCTGGAATGTAAGTAACCACAAGGTTCAGGAATTTAAAAGAGAACTGCATTGTAAAACAATTTAAAAACCTTAAAAATTTCACCAATATTCATATCGCCCTTTATCTTTTCATATATCTAATGAGGTAACACAATTATACTAAAAACCAAAGTTACAATTATCAGTTCAATTTGTTCATTATAGGAGGTTTTATTTACATTTAAATCGTTCCATTGTAACTCAGGTACAATTCGTGAAAGTAATGGCAGCCATAAACACCACATTTAATAGTTATTAAAATCTGTACATTCGTAGCGTTCTCATCTGATATACCGTTGTTACGACTACTAATTTATTAGGCTTTTATACACATTAAAATTCTCTAGAAGTACGTATCTGTACGTACTACGATTGATAATAAAAAAAGAGAATTTGCGTTGCTTGTTATTCTTCCAGAAATGTGATGGAAAAATAAAAGAAGCTAAAACTATATTCATATAAAAGCTATCGTGGTGTAATCATTGTTAGTCTCATGGTATTTGATGGACTTGAGTTCTAATATCATAATTTTGGGGAATATTTTAACCTAAAATATAGATATTCCCTTGATATCTCTATAAGTTTATGTTTCACTGCTATGTTAAATATTGTACATACAATATATGCGTTATTTAGCAAAAATTTATTCCCGGAAACGAAGTATAAACGAAAACACAGTCGTAAAATAAAATTTAACGTAGTACAATGAAAATCATGTCACTTAATTCCTAAGGTTAACCTGTACTTTGAGTGGCCACAGTGCACTAATAGAATACAAGTACACATAAGTGAAATGTTCTCAGTGATGTCCAGTTGACATAATTCAATTAAATTGCTAACCATTCATCAGGTCTAGAGAGTTATTGGCTGTCTCTTTTCTGTAGATTGAGTAAACAACTTACGTTATTGATTATTTACAGACGATCAATTTTCAAGAACACGATCGCATCACCGTAAAAATAAATTGTTTTTATTTTGTATTACCAAAATTTTAAATTCGGTGGAAAATGGGGAACGGAAATGCTAAAAGAGAACGGAGTGGCTTAACACTAGGTTCTCTAGTCCCCTTTAACTATTCTGGTATGTGCGGTATACAGTGTGAAGCTAAAAAAAATTGAAACCCATCAATTTGAAGCCCAGACTAATTAGATTAGTAGAATTATTCAAACCAATATCAACACCTAATGTATTGGGTGAATAAGACATCTGCGTTTTAAATTCAAATGTGTGAATGCAATTGAATCTGGATCTGAATGTGGCAATAATCTTGGTTCAGTAGACAATAAGATTAGATTTAAACTGGTCAATGCTCATGGGTCAGATTTTGTAATAAATTAATTATGCATAGACATTATTGGTTCAGAATTCTTATTATATTTGGAACCTAATAAATTTGCAAAAAAATATTTTACAAGTGGAAATATCAAGAAGAAAGGTTAATTTATCCAAAACTTTGCGAATCGTAAATTTCTGTGAGCGAATTTTTTAATTGTTCTATATTACAGTTCATGTAGATCGGCCCTCGACCTAAAAGGCTATTCGTAGTATTTAATACCTTGATGGAGTTTGAATGTTTAATTATGCAAAAGGTTTCTGATTCCATGTTTGCTGTAATGATGACTGACATTTTTATTCTACACGAAATACGAGCTGTAGGATTAGATGAAGTTAGTTATATTATATAGGTAACTTATCAATCTTCAGCACCTACGTATGTTCTTTAACTATGCTAAGGATTACCTACTAGGCTCCCTATAGTTTAAAAAATGAGACAGAAGAATCTACTTGGTTGTATAAATTCCCCCTACCGGACACTGGGTCTATCGCGTTGCACGAACTGTAGTTTTGAATAGTTCTTGGGACTTGCGAACTAGTGTAAGATTGGGGTATTTTTTTAATTGTGCATTTAACGCAGACCTAGACAGGCTGAAAACCTTTAATAGATAATAAAGAGATTTCGCTGTTATAGGTCTAGCTTCTAATTATAGTACGTAAAAATATACTAAACCTATTTTTAGCCTATTTTTAGCTTCTAGAGTAGAAGAAAATGTCAGATCTGGTGGACAAAATGTCAAAATCCCAGTTTTGTACTGTTTCTAACCATCCATCATAATAGTTTAATCAGGACCTGATTCTAAAGTTGAGTAGCATTACGAATTGTATACGCGTGGACTGTAAATGTTTTATATGAGCATTCTTTCACAAAATCTATTGTTAGTTAGTTATTATATTTCACTATGCTCTTAATACTAAAAGATAAAACAACCTAAAGTCATTACATAACTTGTAAGCCATTTAAATTCGTATCACAATACACTTTCAGCAATGGATTTATATAGGATAAAGCGTTTATCCTACACAGCAACAGTATTACGTATACAAATAGAGTCACCGACAATCATGTACAGAGATCACGTCGCTGGATGAAAGGTATAACCCAATCAATTATTACACTCGCGTACCAATTCTGCAACGTGAAATGCAAAAAAGTTTAATGTCGGGTAAAAAAGTTATCGTTATTCCAGTTGCATTTTAATTTTCTTAGTGCAGATGCCTTTTGACTCTGAATAACAAAGATTTTTTCAGTTCAATGTATTTAAATAATATAAATAATATAAATAAATCACTGTGTTCTTTTATGCCTAGCTTAATATTTTGCTTGACGGCTATTATGCGTTTAAAAGTTTTGTAAACAATATACAAAGCATATCAATAGCGAGGGGTGAATTTCATAGAAGATGACCCTGACGAAAACAATTCTTTAACCTGCCGAAATCAATAAAATAATTAAAATATCTATTTATTTTTCTCTCAAAAATGGAGGCGAGGTTTGTTGGAGAAAATCACGTTTATTTCAAGCTATAGGCTTAGATTAAAGAATTTATGGTTTTTTGAATATGTGTTATTTTACTGTTATTGTATTATATATAATATTATATATAATAACTGAATTTATTAACTAAAAATATATAATTAACTAATTATTTTAATAAAAATGACTATTTGCACAAAATATTAATTTTGTTTATTTATATAGCATATTGTTGATGTGGATGATGGAAGTAATCACTTAACAAATATTGCGCATACCTACACTGTTTTAGATGAGTGCAATTTTTGTAGTTATAAATTTTTACAAAGGTTAAAAAACAGTAAAGCTGAACTTTAAGTACTAGTCTTATAGCCACTGTTACCCTAGACTTCATTTCACTTAACAAATATTGTAAAGAATAAGCCGTTGTTACCATCATCATCAACTTTAATATACATGCGACGTCTAATCCATTATGTATGAACCGTAATATATATTTGATCTAATGTAATACATAATAAAGAAATCCGTAAGTGAAAATGGGATGAAATCAGCCCAACAAAGCATATTTCTAATACCATCAAAGCCGAAAGAGAAACAACGATAACATGAAAAGTTCAGTATAAAGAGCTTCGGCCGTTTATTTGGGATCTACTAAATAAACTTTTCTGCAAATGAATGAATAAACTGTGCAATGTTGTCTTTTAATTATTAAACAAGACCTTTAATTATTTATTACCCCATGTTACCGTAATGTATTTAAACCTCGTTCAATTTGCTGTTTTTGTTACAGCTATAATTAATACATGAAAATTCTGTATGTCATAAAATTTAAGTTTTATTTTAATTATATTTCTGAACAATCCCGTCTTGTATGATACGTCGTCGTCGTTGTCGTCGTCAGCCAGAAGACGTCCACTGCTGGACATAGGCCTCCCCCATAGATCGCCATGTAGCACGACTGGATGCCTCCTGCATCCAGCGCTTTCCCGCAATTTGGACTAGGTCGTCGGTCCATCTAGTAGGGGGCCGTTCCACGCTACGCCTTCCGGTTCGTGGTCGCCACTCGAGAACCTTTCTTCCCCATCGGTTGTCGGTTCTACGAGCGATGTGGCCCGCCCATTGCCACTTCAACTTGCATATTTTGAGGATACGTATGAACTAATAATATTATAATGAGCTATAGATCTTTTGAAATGTGGACCTACAGACGAGTGTTAAGGATTTCTTGGACAGATAAGATCTCGAATGACGAAGTTCTGCGCCGGGTTAACCAGAAACGCAAGCTTTTGCTAACTGTCAAAAAGCGTAAAGTTTCGTATTTAGGGCACGTCTTTAGACATGACCGATACGGACTGTTACAACTGATAATGATGGGAAAAGTTGCTGGAAGAAGGAGAATCGGCCGCAGAAAAAAGTCATGGCTTAGAAACATCCGCGAATGGACGGGAATCAAAAGCGCTGTAGAGCTATTCCATGCTGCCAGGAATAGGACTGAATATGCGAAGCTGACTGCCAACCTTCACTAGTTGGAGAGGCACTAAAAGAAGAAGAAGATAGATCTGTACGAGGTCATGCCTGACTGATCGTAATCATTAGGTACGTTCAAATATCATTCGAAAAAACTCGAAGCAAAACTCAATACTACCTTTTGTGAAAAACAAAAATTTTCGTAAAAAGTTAATCTACTGAATTCACATATTTACATCTTAGAATGTCTAAGTTAAATAAACGCAATAATGACTCAAACTACGTTCAGGTTTCAAACCCAGGTTTTGTTTTTTAACTGAAAATGATGAATTTACATATAAATTATTAATAATCAACAGATATACCAAAATATTTCAACTCACTTGAATTTCCATTTGCCCTGTAGCAATTATTATAATTTCATTGTTCGAACTTGCTAACTTGTTTTCAAGTCTAAATTGTTCAAGTATTAAGCAAAATGCGAAAAGCAGAACTTACAAACGAAATATTAACTAATTGAAAATGCAATCAGTAGCAGACTTTTTGTATCTTCTTATTGCCTCATTACCGCCAGTTGTTGATGTAAATAATTTAGAAATATTGTTCACATGGTTGGTCTTAAGGTACGTCTGTACAACTTTGTATTAAGTTTGCTTTATTTGAGCTTTTATAGAGCGGTCGTAATTCAAAGAAAATTTCTATTTCATTTTTTTATCTTAAATCCAAGGGATAACAGAAGTAAAGTTTTAACCAAATACTTCTATTCAGTTTTATGTATGAATTTTTGCATTACATACTCATATATGGCATATAATTTTTGTATACACATTTATATTTAGCTTTAAGTCGTAGCGTAGTGTCTTTGTTATAGAAATTAACAAGAACTATTTTGTCAAAATTATGTGCAATTCAGTTGACATATTTTACACGAATCGATATTGATATCTTCCATAATAATCATGTAATCACGCAAACAATTGAACTTCTTTTAACCTAAATAAACAACCAGGTGGTAAACAGTAAAAAAATGGTTATTCTAACAGAGATATGTAAATCATTTCTCTAATTGAAAATGTTCAGTCAAACAGTGTTCGATGGCGCTTCGATGTCCATGTTTAATGGCATGTTGAAAATCATTGTTTTGATTTTTATGGCGTCTACTTCCCGTTTTACCATTCAATTTGTCCAGAGAACAAGTAGTAGCTATGACTCGCTGGCTCAGCATATAAAACTAAACGTCTTTTGTGTGTTTTTCTTATATACTATAAATGATTAATTTTCAAAAAAAAAAAATATTCAGCGATATATTCAAATTGAACTTTATTAATTCATAAAAAAATATTTAGTCATTATTTGCTTTGACTTTTATTTATTGCATATTAAATGTGGTGATAAACTTTCAAATCAAAATACTGCGTCACTCTGTTTGGTGATAGGAGGTTCGTCCTCCGTCTGGCTCGCGACCACTATCATGTCAAAGACGAACCGCCAAATATCTTATGATGTGTTCCGGTTCGATGGCATGTAAGCCAGGCTTTCCTCTTTCCCACCTATCCTTTCTCCAAAATCTGGTAGTTCCGATAGCGGACTACTACATTGTCCTCCCCTTCTATCTGTATCCTCTAGGTTGGCAACGCATCTAGAACATCTCTGGTGTTGTAGATGGTCATGGGCAAAGGTAGCCACTTACCATCAGGTGGTCCTTTTGCTCGTTTGCCATCCGTTATCCATTAAAAAAAAAAAAAAATTCTGTTTCACCCATCTTACGTGGTTATATTATAACAACTGGTTAAATAAATTTATAATATTATACACTATAGAAACCTATCGACGTAATATACGAGACAAAGACAAATATGTTGCAAGTTAGGCAGTATTGGGTTAAACTTCAATACATCTTGCTATGTTTATCATGAAAGTTAAACTCACAAGACATGCTTTACTTAAATTTAAGCATCACATTAAGTCTAATATGCTATGTAAAAAAAATAATTACAATAACCATGCGAATTTTATTTATATTATAATCTATTAATATTTAGAGCGTAGATACTAATCGTTCTTGCGTATACAAAAATTAATGAATACATTTTCTTCTCATTTCATACTAAGCTTTCTAATTTATTCTGTACGTTATTATGATTTGGAGACCAACAAGAGATTTGCCGAATTTAAAATAACACGTTACATGTATAGCAAAACTGATTCATACTGAAAGTAAAAAGTTTATTTTCAGTTTTTATATTAACGCCTGTCGTGGCGCAGAGGCACAAGCGTACTGTAAACAAAGCGACAGGTTGTGGGTTCAATTCCCACTTCAGGAAATGGAATTTTTCATTTCCTGGGATTGGTAACAAGGCAAAACGCGGCGTTGAGTTCCGCCACTCAGCACGCAATGCCTTAATTCGGTGGAAAATGGGGACACTAGGTTCCCTCTGCCTATCCAGCTATATGCGAGATACAGCGTTTAGTATGTATGTATGTAAAAAGTTCAAAATTTAAAACCTGCCAAAAAAAGATTATTTACCAACTATCGTAGTTAACGAGTTTTCTAAAGACGATATTTGTATTTTTGTCTTTTCCAAAGGAAAATTTAAAGAGCAATAAAATTGATCAAAACAAATATTTTAAGTATGAAATAAAATAGAGTCAAACGAAAACAAAACGACAGCTTTAGGTACATTTTGCGCTCACAAAATTTTAAAACTTAAAGACAAAGAAGAAGTTATTGGCCTATAGTACACAATATAGGGCGAACGAGTTACGAGTATTAGCTGTAGGAAGCGATCCAATAGCTTGCGGCAATCATCGGGGTAAAACCTATTTCCCAATTTCTGGGAGAAAAGCTGTTTCATGTTCTCTGCCACAAAATATGATACGGTTCATTCTACAATATAATTCAAGCTCAGTGTAAGATGTAAAATAATAAATAGGATCTATGAGTATGTACTTATGGGCGCAATACTATATGTAATGATTTTATTATTTTAAAATTGTTAATTATATTTAAGATTTATATTTCCTTTAGTTTAAGTTAGTAAAATGTTTAAAATGTTCACAGTTTAGAGTAACACTTATATTATCGTCTGTATTGCATTTTTATGAGCTGACAACTCTCCACTTAATATTTCTCTAAATATTTATATTAACATGAATATTGCATTACTTGTTTTCCCATAAGTTAAAGTAGAGTTGACAGCCTCCACTTACTATTTAAAATAATATTTATATTTGTAAGTTTTTGTCGATAAGCTAACATTCCTCAAGCACTTAGAAACAGCTCTTGTAAGTTAAGCTCACATTCCTTTTAAATGTTATTAAGGTGTATTTTGTAAGTTTCTCACGAAACCCCCACCAAGGGGTACTGTGTA
>JAKGSA010001755.1:0-31125 GCA_033558755.1 Philaethria dido | reverse complement strand
CAATTCCTCTAAGCCTATTACTGTTTTATTACCTTATAAAAAATACGTAAAAACCGCTTCGAAGGGACGGATTTTTTGCCAAATTCCTTGATAATTTGACGTTTTAATCAAGTATAAAACGTGATATATATTTTTATAATATAAGCTGGTTATGGAGATTTCTATGGGTAAGCGTATTATTTATATATAAATACTTGAAGCAAAAATTTTGAACGCCTTTTAACGAAAATTACGCGGACGGAGGAGCATGAAACTTGGCACACTTATATAGAAGGAGTGCAGAATGCTAACATTTTTTTTTTTTTTTAATAACGCATAAAAACTATATTAAATTAACAAAATAAATGTTACACACATCACCATGGTTTGACATCCATGTTTATATAAAGTGACATATACATTGATACACAACGCGTTGTTAACGCGTCAACGGGGACGCTAGTATATATACAATATACATTTTATTATGAATTTAAATATATTTTAACTGGTTGTAAAAAAGTAGATGCTTATCAATTCAACTGTATTTTTATATGTGTATTACAGTATATACCTTATAAGTTTCTGCGTAAATCAATTTTAATGAGACTGGTTTTAAATGATAGCTTGTGATATAGCTTGTGATATAGTCCCAATAAAAGTTAGTTATATTTTTAGGTTGTCCATAATAATTTGATTTTTAGTGCATTTTCTTTGAAGTCTGTTCTTTTCTTATTAAAGATACATACATACATAGCTTCACGCTGTATCCCGCATGTAGCAGGGTTGGCAGAGGGAACCTAGTTTTGCTGGGCACAGAGGCACAAGCGTGCGACAGCAAACACGACAGTTTATAGGTTCGATTTCCACTCGAAGGAATGGAATTTTTCATTTCCTGGGTTTGGTAACAAGGCAAAAAGCGGCGTTGAGTTCCGCCACTTAGCACGCAATGCCGAATTCAGGATTCTGCGGAAAGTCGGGAGTGTCATAACACTAAGTTCATATACTCGTATACATATACATATACGATACAGCGTGAAGCTATGTATGTATCGAACTCATAACCAATCACGCTTAGAGTCAAACGCTGTCACTGAGCCACTACGACCTCAAGTGAGGTACATACATATATTGGCAAAGAGAAACTTTTTACGAACTTCCCGTATGCGCCTCTTGTGTTTTTATTTTATGTTTTCGCCCTACTTATTAGAAGCTCTTGATTATTACAAGAGCTTTTGGGATTACTTTTTGAGGGCTTAATTTGTGTTTACCAAATAATTTCTACCCGTGATGAACGGTTGGCTAGTGAAAGTTTTATACGAGAGCTTTTGAAGCATATTTGCTTATTACATGGAATGAAGAAGTTGTAAATTACTTATAGAGATTCACGGAAGGTTGTAGTTCCCGTAACCTTAGCTAGTAGCGATCAAGAAGGAACATCGAGAGGTTTTAGTAGTTATTTGGGCCTATTCAGCCGGCCCAGTGTCCCAAATAACGTGTCCGAGTCCCCAATTGAGCGAGTTATCTATATATAAATACGTGAAGCAAAAATTTGGATCACTTTTTACGAAAATTACGTGGACGGAGGGGCATGAAACTTGGCACAATAATAGTTTATATAGAGAAGGAGTGTAGAATGGTAATATTATTTTTATGTAATACATAAAAAGTATATTAAATTAATAAAATAAATGTTACACGTGTGTGTAACATACCGTGATTTGACATCCATTTTTATACAAAGTAACATATACATAACTAAAGACAACGCGTTGTCAACGCGTCAACGGGGACGCTAGCTATTATTAATCCGTAACGGATTTCCTCCCTCATGACTTAAAAGGACTTCACGCTTTTTCTAGTGTAGCAGGGTAGTCAGAAAGAGCACTTCGTATCAACTCTCCGTTCCCCACTTTCCGTCGAATTATTATTTAATATTAAATATGTAGTGTCGAAATTCTCTATTTTTTTCTTTGTAAATAGGTAACTAGTTCTAGTAAAACAATTAACTATTTATGTAAAGTAAATTTATCTACAAATTAAGTAAACTTTATATTTCAACTCATTTATAATTCAACAAAGGACTTTGTTAATTCTATTTTTATTAAACATTTATTTATAACGAGAGGCCATTGTGGCGCACTAGGTAGGGTCTTACCGTAAACGTGTCTGATTGTGAGTTCGATTCCCACTTCCGGAAATGGAATTTTTAATTTCCTGGGCTTGGTAACAAGGCAAAAGCGCGGCGTTAAGTTCCGCCACATAGCACGCAATGCCTCAATTCGGCGGAAAGTGGAGAACGGAGTGTCTTAACACTAGACTCTCAGGTTCCCTCTGCCTACCCTGCTATATGCAGAACAGCAGGATACAGCGTGAAGCTAAAATAAAAATATATATTTATTTATTGAGACAATTTATGCAGTATTTGATTATTAACACAATTGGTTATGGGTTCGATATCCTTTCAAGGGTATTTTATATTATAAATTATTAACATTTCCCCGGTTTTGGTCAACACGACCAATAAACAACCTTATTTTCGGGCTGAGAGTCTCGAACGGAGTATCTTGATGTAGATTCTCTCTGAATATCCTGCTATACAGAAAAATGAGTCAAGCTATATTAAAAAAGTTACCTGCTAGTGGCAAAGCGTCCATATAACACGATTTTTATCGGCTTACCTTTTGTAAATTGCAATAAATCAGTGGCGGATTTACCTAAGGCTGAGTAGGCTGAACTGACGATTTGTGAGATTAGGGACCCCAAAAAAAATACCTATTGTGGCGCAGAGGTACATGCATGCGTTTATAAACGCGGCAGGTTATGGGTTAAAATCCCACTCCAGGAAATGAAAATATTAAATATTATTTAAGTATTTTAATTTTGGTGGAAAGTGGAAAACGGAAATATTGAAAGAGAACCGAGTGTCTTAACATTAGGTTCTCTGGTTTCCTAAGCCTACTTTGCTATGTGCGGGATACAGCGTGAAGCTAAAAAAAGGAAAACAAAAACAAATGTCACAAAAAATTGGGATTACAAAAAAACAAGATCGACAAAACAGAACTGTCAATTTGTGACACTAGAAACACAAAACAAACAAGCCTCACAAAAACTTGAAAATAAATAATATTTTCGTCCAGGTCAGACCTACAAGTATATATGCCGTGTTAGCTATATAACTTTTCGCCACCCTTCGCGACTAATGTTTAGTTATTACAACACTCCGTTCTCTCTCTTTGTCCACGAAATCAGGTAGAATTTTGGTGAAAAAGTGAAGTAACTTCAAAGCTGTATCAACGTTTATTACTATAAGAATATAAAAAGAAAGTAACAACCACTAGCGTGAGTATAAAGAAAAATAGTGAGCGGTGGAACCAAAAACTATATAAAAGACATTGCAAACTAATTTACATCAGGCACAATATTAACTTAAATAAAATGTATATTATTTCTAAACACTCTTCTCTCTTTATTTTTTTTTTTTTTTTTTTATGGATAACGGATGGCAAACGAGCAGAAGGACCACCTGATGGTAAGTGGATACCTTCGCCCATGAACATCTACAACACCAGAGATGTTGTAGATGCGTTGCCAACCTAGAGGATACGGATGGAAGAGGAGGACATTGTAGTATTCCGTTCTCGGAACCACCACATTTTGGGGAAAGGATGGGTGGGAATGGGAAAACCTGGCTTACATGCCATCGAACCGGAACACATCATAAGATATTTGGCGGTTCGTCTTTGACAAAAAGACTCTCTATATACAGGTTTAGTAGAAAATCGTAACATTACATTTCATCTAACAAGGTCATAGCAATATTTAAAATGTGTCACTTTTTAAATGAAAGAAAAATATGAAACACAGACAGCTATTATGATATAAGCATCTCGTAAATTGAACGCCCAAAAGCGTAAAATGGGTCAAAGTTTATAAGAGAATGTGAAATCTTGTGAAGTTCGTCAATTTCCTCCAAAATTTGAACTTGGCTATATATTTTGTATAATTATTTATGATAATGTATTTACAAGGTTATAACCGACTTTCAAAAAAGGAGGAAGTCATCAATTTGACCTATTTTTTTATGTGTGTATAACTTTTTATTGGGTATACCAATTTTGATGATTCTTTTCTTATATGATATGTGTGTGTGTGTGTGTCTGATGTGGTACCGTTTAAATTTAGTTAAGATCGGACAAGTAGTTTTTGAGTTATTCGTAAATTAATTACTTTTTATAGTTGTTACATTATGTTTGAAGGCAATTTTCTTTGTTTGTTAAAATTTTATTTTTTATTAATATTGTCCCCGTTGACGCGTTAACAACGCGTTGTATTTAGCACTTTGTATAAACATGGATGTCAAACCATGGTGGTGTGTGTGAAACATTTATTACGATAATTTAATATACTTTTTGTGCATTACTTAAAAAAAATGTTAGCATTCTGCTCTCATGCGCTTTTCATCAATCTTTTCATAAAAAGGTGTCCCAAGCTTTTGCTTCACTTATTTATATATAGATATATCATAATAGGCAAAGATAACCTAGTGTTCAGACACTCCGATGTCCATTTTCCGCCCAAAATACAAAAATTGCGAATTGAGCGGCGGAACTCAACGCTGCGCTTTATACTTACTCTACATAGCGTGAATATAAAAACCAATGAAATAATTCCATTATGACAACAATGTAATTCTCTCATCAAGGTTTAATTCGTTTGACCGCAATGTTTCACGTTTTACAATTATCATGTTAATATACGTTCAGGATTTGGATGGGACGCAAATTTTAAATTGTAACTTGCGTGTGTAATTTCCTCTTTAATAATGTTTTTTTTATTCACGCTATATCCAGCATATATCAAGGTGTAGGAGGGAACCTGAGAACTAAAGTTAAAACACTCCGTTCCCTACTTTCCTTCGAATTGAGGCATTACGTGCTGATTGGCGGAACTCTACGCCGCGATTTGCTTTGCTATTAGAGCGAAGAAATGGAAATACTAAATATGAATTATTATAAACATTTAATATTTTCATTTCCTGAAGTAGAAATCGAACCCACAACCTGTCGCCTCAAACTTCTTTTTAGTTAAAATTCTAATTATTCAAACATCGTTTCAAGCTCTGTTTTATTACGAAAGTTCCTAGAAAGTATAGTTTTGTTATAATTGAGTGAAAATATAAGTTAAGTAAGCCGTTGGCCAGCCTTTGCGGAAGACGGGAACTTTCTTACCTGTAAAATAATTATGTTAATTTCCTTTATTCCAAACTATGAACTCAACAAGGAGCACGTTTAAAACGTAAACTTAGACTTTATTATAGACTTCTTTACTACTGGAGCTAGTTTTTAAAAATACTTTGAATTTTTTTTGAATTTAAGTTAGCTTTTTTTTTTTATGGATAAAGGATGGCAAACGAGCAGAAGGACCACCTGATGGTAAGTGGTTACCTTCGCCCATGAACCTCTACAACACCAGAGATGTTGTATGCGTTGCCAACCTAGAGGATATAGATGGAAGGGGAGGACAATGTAGTAGTCCGCTATCGGAACCACCACATTTTGGGGAAAGGATAGGTGGGAGAGGGGAAAACCTGGCTTACATGCCATCGAACCGGAACACATCATAAGATATTTGGCGGTTCGTCTTTGACATGATAGTGGTCGCGAGCCAGACGGAGGACGAACCTCCTACCACCAAAAAAAAAGCTTCTAGAAAAGGTTCTCAATTCGATTGTTTTTGATTGTTATTGCATGATTTTTTACTGGGTGATTCAATGTTGATGATTCTCTTTTATGATATATGATAGATATTGTTTCTGATATGGTCCTATTTAACTTTAGTCAGTTATGACGCGTAGTTTTTGAGTTATTCGTATTAACTTCTGTCGTGGCGTTCATAATGCCTGTCGTGGCGCAGAGGCAAGTGTGCGACTTGTGACAGCTTGTGGGTTCGATTCCCACTCCAGGAAATTGATTTTTTCATTTCCTGGGTTTGGTAACAAGGCAAAGCGCGGCGTTGATTTCCGCCACTCAGTACACAATACCTCTAACAGTAAGTGTCTTAACAGTAGATTCCCTCTGCTTACCCTGCTGTATGCGTAAGTACAGCGTGAAGCTATGTATGTATGTATGTTTTAGTTAACTTTATTTGAGTTCAGTCTTCTTTTTTATTAAAATGTTATTTTTTTTATACTTCGTCTAATTTTGATACAATGCATCTTAATTGCGAAACTCAACGCCGCGGTTTCTCTTTACAAAACGGATAAATGATAGTAATGAGTAAACGTACGAGCGGAAATAGACACAATCATTGTAAATGTGGTTAAACTATGAAAAATGAAAAAGAGCTGTTTTATCTTACATAACTGGGTGGGTGTAGACACAGAGAGAGAGGAAGAGATAGAGAGGGAGAGAGAGAGAAAGAGTGTCAGAGAGACATCTTCATAAATTGTAATTTGGGAACGGAATTGTTGAAAGTGAATGGAGTGTCTTAACACTAGGTTCTCAGGTTTTCGCTGCCTACCCTGCTATATGCGGGATACAGCATGAAGCTATGATAAAGTATTTTTTTTTATGTATAAGCTATATTACTATAAAGCTAACATTAATTTATAATATTAGAAGAATATATGAAATAGCTTTCTAAATTTTAGATACAAAACGAATCATCTAATGTATATTGATTTTTCATAAAGATAACAATTTTTTACGGTCTATCTTAATAATGGACGGTAGAGGTCAAGTTTCTTTCACAATTTTACGTTTCTTTAGCAATTTGTTAATGTATTATATAGATGAAAATGAAATGAAACCATATTATATTAATACGTGAAGGAAAAGCTTTGGATCCCTTTTTATAAAAATAATGTGGACGTAGGAGTAGGAAAATTGGCATACATATAGTGTTATACATATCGTGTACGTCGACACGTTGCTAGGCGACGTTTTACACATGAATGAGGCTAGTACACTAGTTGAAAGTACAGGAGTGGGAATCGAACCCACAACCTGACGCGTTTACAGTCGCACGCTTGTACCTCTGCACACGACAGGTCGACAGATAAAACGTGAAGCTATATTATAACTATTTTTACTTTTGAAAACACTTATTTATATGTTTACTTAAAAAAATACTAAACCTCAGCGCAAAACTTTAAAATCAGTTTCAAGAATAACAAATATTTTCGAGGTGCATCGAGAATTGTTACCGACATCTTACAGTTGAGAAGTAGTTCGATGAAATTCAAAATTTCAGTGAATAACTTTGATATAACTGTTGTTACATAAGCCATATCGTGCAGGTACCTTTACTTATTTTATTTACACACGTCAATACGTGAGCTTTATTTAGCTTCACGCTGTATCCCGCACATGGCAGGGTAGGCAGAAAGAACCAGAGAAGCTAGTATTAAGACACTCCGTTCTCCAATTTCCGCCGAATTGAAACATTGCATGCTGAGTGGCGAAACTTGTTACCAAACCCAGGAAGTGAAAAATTCCAATCCCATTCCCACTCCAGGGATGGAGTGGGGATCGAGCCCACAGTCTGTCGCATTTACAGTCGCACGCTTGTGCCTCTGCGCCACGACAGGCGTCTTAGGCCTTACCATTTTTTCATCAATCACCTTTCGACGTGCCCAACTCAACGGAGCACGTTCTCCTTTATTTTTACTATATTTCAAGAGATTTTTTAATATCCTTTGCGGGCCTTTACGAATACACATAAAATAATATCGCTACCCCAAAAACCTTATAAGGAAATAACATTAGAAAAAATAAAATTTTCCAATAATAATGAATTTGGATAATGCCTTCACTTTTGCTTTCATCTACCATATTAGATATATGGGTTTTACGACTTAGGGGCTGTTTTTATAGCGCTTGAATGAAAAAAGGTGGGTGTAAGTTCGATTTTTGGGTAGGGTACTTTACAAATACATATTTGGGATAGGCTTAGTCTGGTTTGAAACTATGTAAATCGTTGGATTCTGAATGTAACTATTAAAAACGAAGCCATGGGGCAACACTGTAAACGCGATGATTGTAAATTTGATTTCCAATCGGGGAATGGTGATTATATTTGATGATGATGATTATGTTAACGTCTGTCGCTTGTCGCGGAGGCTTAAGCGTACGACTGTAAAAGCGACAGGTTGTGGGTTCGATTCCCACTCCAAGATATGAAAAACTTTTAGTATTTACAAATACTTTTAGTATTCATAACTTTTAGTAGTATTTTCATTTTTCTGGGTTTGGTAACAAAGCAAAGCGCGACATGTTGTGGGTTCGATTCCTACTCCAGGAAATGAAAATATTAAATATTTATAACAATTAATTAATCAATTATTTTCATAACATGACAAAGCGTTGAGTTTCGACACTCAGCATGCAATGCCTTAATAAAACGGAGTGTCTTTACTCTAGGTTCTCAGGTTCTCTCTGCCTACCTGCCTGCTATGTACGGGATACGGCGTGAAGCTAAAAAATTAAATAAAGAAAGTTCCCGTCTTCCGGAAAAGCTGGCCAACCGCTTACTTAACTAATATTTTCACTCAATTATAACAAAACTATACTTTGGAGAAACTTTTCAAATAGCACAGCGTTTGAAACGATTTTTGAATAGTTGAAAAAAAAACCGACTTCAAATAAAATGCCTTAAAAAGTTAAATCATTACGAATAATACGCTGAAATCCAGACATTATGTATTGAATCGTATTGAATCGAATTAGTTTCACGCTGTATCCCGCATATAGCACTTCTTTCCCCACTTTTCGCCGAATTGAGGTCTTTATGGTCATTCCTCTAAATGGAGATTGAACACTCATTTACCCAAAAACTGTCCCACTGCGCCACTATAGCCTTAATGACATGACAATACATGTATATATTTATAGTATAGGCGTACAGAAACTATGTGAAGGGTTAAGTGGAATAGTTGAGGAATTCCCAGTAAGGCAAACCCAAAACTACTTAGTCTATTCACTATTGTACAAGATTTTATATGAAAAGACACGCTTAATACTAAAGTAATGTTACTTTGATTAAGTTTTATATGTATTAGGAATGAAAATTTTAATTTGGCAAGCCGGTAATTTTTAGAGAAGCCGGTATATTTAGGGAAGCCGATATAGGATGTAAAGGTATTTAGATTGATTTCACTATCTAATCTTGGCGATGAACTTTTTTCTTTTAGATTTTTAAAATGTCAGAGCTTGTTTTTTTGCAATTTTATACCCAATATTTTCCTGGTGACTGTTTTTTTTAGTACTTTGAAAAGTTAGGCAAGCTGGTGGGAACCGTTTTGTATGGACGCCTTGCCACTGGTATTTATTCATGCAAGGCAGGAAAAGCTTGAAACGTAATATTTCTGATTTTAACCATAAAAGTAACATTATTACGAATAACTCAAAAACGAATCGTCATATTTTAACTAAATTTAATTAGAACCACATTAGAAGTACTAGCTATCTTATAAAAAGAGAATCATCATAATTGGTTCACCCAGTATAAACTTATGAAGTTATACACATAAAAATTCTGTCAAATTGAGAACCTATTCCTCCTTAGATTTTTTTATGCTTGCTATATTCTCCTTTAACTAATATTTGAACTCATGTAAAAAAAAACTTGGCTCCTTTCCAGTTATGATGGAAAGGCGCCAACAAATTATAACGTTTGCTCATATAAATGTTATCAATTTGAATATCACTAGCATAGTCAAAGTGAATATAGTGTACCGTCACTCCGCTCTTTCCGCTCACTTCAATAACATTAAATAGTATGAAACTTAAGGGCCAGGGTTAGGTTCTACTTCAAGTTCCTCTTGCTGCAACGTGATGGGCACGATATGAGGAGTTTCTTCTGTTTCTAATATATCTAATCTAACCAAGAAGTATTTTAAAAATAAAACCCTATCCCTAATTGCTGCTATAGTAATAGGTACCCAACTACGTCTCTATACCATTATAAATTACAATTTAAATAAATAAATAATCTCCCTGTGAGGGGACGGGGTTAGAATAAAATTCCCCTCAGCCGCTGGGTAGCATCCCGTAAGAGGTAAGTATCCCAGTAGTTTGGTGGTAAGAGGTTCGTCCTCTGTCTGGTTCGCGACCACTATCATGTCAAAGACGAACTGAGAAATATCTAATGATGAGTTCCGGTTCGTTGGCATGTAAGCCAGGTTTTTCCCTATCCCACCCCATCCTTTCCCCAGAATGTGGTGGTTCCGATAGCGAACTACTACATTGTCTTCCCCTTCCATCTGTATCGTCTAGGTAGGCAACGCATTTACAACACCTCTGGTGTTGTAGATGTCTATGGGCGAAGGTAGCCAGTTACCATCAGGTGGTCCTTCTGCTCGTTTCCCATCCGTTATCCATAAAAAAAAAATTAAAAAAAAATTAAGCAGCTGCATGCTGTTTTCTGCATAACAGTGTAGTTAAGAGAGAACCTAGTGTCAAGACAATTCGATTTTTGAAATCGGAACATTGCGTAGTGTCGTAACTTAACGCCACGTTTTGTCTTACCAAAGTGAAAAGAAAAAAAATAAAAGAATGGGCTTCGAACCCACACCATGAAGCTTACAATCATATCCTGTCCCACTGCGCTACGAGGATCTCAAATAAGTAAATAATGTGTTTAAAAAGAATATTACATTCTTTAAAACATTTATCATTCAGTCCAAACTTCCAAGTTTCTTCCTAACAGAGCGCTTACTTGCAATATTGTTGTGAATACTAAACTATTTCAAATGTGAACAGTTTTGAGAAAAACACCATATGACACCGTCATGGTACAGTGGTGCAGTAACTAACTATAGGTTTTTTTTAGCTTCACGCTGTATCCCGCATAAAGCAGAGTAGGCAGAAGGAACCTGAGAGCCTAGTGTTAAGACACTCAGTTCTCTAATCTGTTCCTCACTTTCCCCCGAATTGAGGCATTGCGTGCTGAGTGGTGGAACTCAACGCCGCGCTTTGTCTTGTTACCAAACCCAGGAAATGAAAATGGTAAACTTTTACAATTCCTGGAGTGGGAATCGAACCCATAACATATCGTGTTCACAGTCACACGCTTGGGCCTCTACGCCACAACAGGTTAATATTCTACTTGGGGGAATATTTATAATTGTAATAAATTATTTTCTATTATAATACAATAATTGATGTTTATGTTTTGGACGAAAAGTGAAAATGACTGAGAATGGAAAGTATCCTTTGGGTGAAATAAAGCAGAATGTCTCTCTCTTTGGACATACACTTAATTATCAATGTAATTAAATTCAAATTACACACAAAACCAGCAGACGGATATAAATGAAGATGCGAAAACCACACGTTTCCTGTGAACCACTTAATTGCTGTGTTTAAATAATAAAGGCTTGCGTTCGCGTTTGTAAGACAGAGTGCGGCGTTGAGTTCCGCCATTCAGCCGCAATGTTTTGAATTCGAGGATGAACTGGTGAACGAAGCTTCTTGACACTTGATACTCTCTGACTACTATAATTATTTTTCTTTTTTTTTTTAACTACAAGTTGTATCCCGCATATAGCAGGGTAGGCAGAGGGAACCAGAGAGAAGTGGCGGAACTCAACGCCGCGCTTTGCCTTGTTACCAAACCCATATATTTTTATTTTGGTTAAATCCATTTTAGAAACTATAATTTCACGTAATTTAATATACTAGAGTTCCCGTTGACGCGTTAACAACGCTTTGTCTATCAATTTATATAAGCATGGATGTCAAACCAGGGTAGTGTGTGTAACATTTATTTTATTAATTTAATATATTTTTTACGCATTATCTTAAAAGATATTATCAAGGTTTACTCCTTCTCTATATAAACTATAAGTGTACCAAGTTTCGTTCTCCTCCGTCCACATAATTTTCGTAAAAAGGGATCTCAAGTTTTTCCTTCACGTGTTAAATGCTAAATACCATAAGAATCGCACGGAAGATAAATCTACCTTCTTTTGTCACATAGCGGGATAGACAGATAGAACGCTGTGTTAAGATACCCTGTTCTCCACGTCCTGTTCATTTTCCAGACATCCCATGTTAAATGGCGGAACCCAGCGCCACTCTTTGTGCATATAGGACACGGTTAATTATTTCAATGTTCTAATTGTAACTATATAGATGATATTTGCCTATGCTATGCTATTGTCTATGAAATATGGCTCAATTCGGCGGAAAGTGGGGAACGGAATTGTTGAAAGAGAATGGAGTGTCTTAACACTAGGTTCTGTGGTTCCCTCTGTCTACCCAGCTACATGCGGGATACAGCGTGAAGTTGAAAAAAAATAGATGATATTTTGAAATAATAAAAAGCACTCCATTCAATATCTCGTTAGAAAAAAAATATTTTACTTATGTTTCATTTGAAGTGATACTTCTACAATCCAAAACCACTTGTGCAAGTTTGTTTGTCAAATAACATTGTATTAAAAAGGTTTTTCACATTTTGAGATTGTAATCGAGGTTTGCTTTAATTAATTAAAAAAAAATGAGTTCTACAATAATATAACTACAATGAAGCCATTGTGGCGCAGTGGAATAGAATATAGTTTGACTGTAAACGCGATTGGTTGTGGGTTCGATTCCCACTTGGCGGTATAATTATTAATATTTATTTTTATCTTTAAGTTGTATCCCGTATATAGCAGGGTAACCAGAGGAAACCCTAGAACTTAGTGCTAAGACACTCTGTTATTTTTTAAATTTCGTTTCGTGCGTGCTGGGTGGTGAATTCTACGCCGCGCTTCACCTTGTTGCTAGAGCGAGAAAATGAAAATATTAGGCATTAATTATTATAAATATTAAATATTTTCATTACATGGAGTAGGAATCGAACCCACAAGCTGTCGCGTTTATAGTCGTGCATGCTTAAATTATTTTAATTTCTCCGCTCTCGTAAGTCAAAGCGCGGCGAATAATAGAGAACGGAATATCTTAACACTAGGTTCTCTCTACCTCCACGTTCCACAGATAATTGGGGCAGTTCCCATGGGCCTCGGCCAGTGGCGGTAGCGGAGGAGTACCATGAGGTTTTAGTGGGTATACGTTCGGCCTCTTTACAGCCGGTCCGGAGTCCCACATAAACCGTCCGAGTACCCACGTGTGGGTATCCGTAACGGATTTCCTCACGTTGAAAAAAGAAAAAAAAACGTTATCTCTACGTTACCTGCTATATGGGAAGCTACAAGGAAATCAACTTTTTGAAACGCAAAATTTTATATCTATAATAAAAAATATCACCCCCGAACTCTACTAGCTGACGAAATTATTTCACGGTGGAGTGTACGTAATACGTATATACTTTATCATATTTGAATATTTTATCGAGAACTGACATCGTGACAGGTTTCAGTGTTCCATTTTTTGTCATTTTCCAAACGATTTAACGTTCAATTTTTTACATGTGTAGTATTTTTGCGTGTAATAGGATATATAGAGAGAATGTAGGGTTGAGACACTCCTTTCTTAACGTTTTAGATGTATGAACGTATTTTATGTATGTCAGGTGGCGGAACTCAACGCCGCCTACTAACAACAAACACACAACGCCACAACCGCCTCAGCGGAAACACGAAAATACATGCATACATAGCTTCACGCTGTATGCCGCATATAGCAGGGTAGGCAGAGGGAACCTAGTGTTAAGACACTCTGTTTGGTCTTTTTACTAAACCCAGGAAACGAAAAATTCCATTTCCTGGAAAGGGAATCGAACCCGCAACCTGTCGCGTTTACAGTCGCATGCTTGTGTCTCTGCACCACGACAGGTGCAGACGTGGTTTAACCACCAACTGGTTAAACCACGAACACGAAAATAATTTAATTCTAATTAATCGTTCTTTCGATTGGAAATGGAAGTCATGAGAAAGATAAGTAACTGGCTATATCTCGCGATTTGGTTCTCTTGTACAATAAGACCTTCGTTAACATCAGCTCTTGTCCATCCATTCCGTATTATTACGAATAACTCAAAAACTACGTCAAATCTTTTTTCGATCTGGAACCACATCAGTAGCACTAGCTATCGTATAAAAAAAGTATCATCAAAATTAGCTCATCCGAATTGATAACCTCATTTGATTAAATTCGGTTAAAAAGATAAATACAATAATTACAAAAAAGCTAGCCATTTTTCAAATGTAATAATTAAAGTTGCCTTTCAGCATTTTCAAATTTGAAATACACCGTGAGAATTTTAAACTGGAACTGTTATTAAGCTTCATAGAAAGTTTTAAACGAGTAATTTTTTCATTTAAAAATTTCATATGTACTGGTAACGTGTTTTAGTAATGAGTGTATCCATTTTTTATGTTTTACTTAATTATATAATATTTATCTGTTGCGCCTGTCGTGGCGCAGAGGTACAAGCCTGAATGTAAACGCGACAGATTGTAGGTTCAATTTCCACTCCAGAAAATGTAAAAGTTTAGTATTTTCATTTCTTGGGTTTGGTAAGAAGGCAAAGCGCGGCGTTGAGTTCCGCCACTTAGTACGGATTGCGTCAATTCGGCGGAAAGTGGAGAAAGGAGTGTCATAAAACTAGGTTCTCAGGTTTCCTCTGCCTACTCTGCTATATGCGGGAAACACTCTGTTCCCCACTTTCCGCCGGATTGAGGCATTGCGTGTTGAGTGGCGAAACTCAACGCCGCGCTTTTGCTTATTACCAAAGCGAGCTCTACGAAATCAAAATAATAATAATATTTAATATCTTCATTTTTTAGAGTGGGAATCGAACTCACAACATGTCGCGTTTACAGTCGTACTTCTACGATACAACAGATCTCTAATAAATTACATTAAAAAAAAAAAACAAAATAAATCATTACGTTACCAAAGTGAATTATAATTGTTGATAAATTCATGACAGAGATAATTCCCGGGCAGCGTTGATCCCGCGGGACTAGGGCTGCCAATTCATAACATCTAAACACGACTTTTGAGCTTATTGGCAAATATTAAAAAATATATTTTGTACAACCTTTAAAAAGGGTGTAAAGTTGTTCTTTTATGTACTTTTTTTTGTGGGATCAAATAATAAATGCTTCAGGTTTTATACCATAGAAAGGTAGTAAGAGAGAACATAGTGTCCAAATATTCCGTTCTCTCCTTTCCGGCTGAATTTAAGACGTTACGTGTTTATAACGCCTGTCGTGGCGCAGAGACACAAGCGTGTGACTGTAAACGCGACAGGTTGTGGGTTCGATTCCCACTTCAGGAAATGGAACTTTTCATTTTCTAGGTGTGCTAACAAGGCGAAGCGCGGCGTTGAGTTCCGCCACTCACCACGCAATGCCTCAATCTGGCGGAAAGTGGAGAACGGATTTGTTGAAAGAGAACGGAGTGTCTTAATACTAGGTTCTCAGGTTCCCTCTGCCTACCCTGATATATGCGGGATACAGCGTGAATACGCTATACGAGTGTAAGTATAAATAAGTATTTATTTATTTATTTATTTTTTTATTATCTTTCATGATGTACTTCAGTAAGATTAAAAAAGAGTCGCCTATTATTTGAAGATTTTATTTACTTAATGGCAGAACCCAATGATGTATGGTTTAACTAAGTAAGCATATCACAATAAAAATATCTTACGTATGGAAGGCAAACACGCAAAGAAAAGTGCGGGTCACAACTTGTTATATATGTACCTACAGGTAGCATAAAAATCAATCTACCCACAATTTAAATTTTCTGCTTATTTATAATAAGTTGAAATAATAATGCGCTTAAGTGTAAGCTTAAGGGGCCCTTTAAAATATAAATTAATATTATTAAGGGGCCCTTAAGTCTATAGCTCGGGCGAGCTCACTTCCTTACACCCGCATAGTGAATCCATATAATGTTAAGAAGTTTCTTTTTAACCAGTCAAGGCGCAGAGGAAAGTATGAGACTGTAGACGCCCCAGGTTGTGGGTTCGATTTTCACTCCAGGAATATTTATTTTCATTTCCTTGCTCTGGTAACAACGTAAAACGCGGCGTTGGGTTCCGCCACTCAGCATGCAATGTCTTAATTCAGAAAGTGGGGAATGAAAATGATAAAAGAAAAGAGTGTTTTAGCACTAGGTTATTTGGTGCCTTCTGCTTACACTGCAATCTGCGGGATACAGCGTGAAGCTAAAAAACCTGTTTTTTTTTAAATATAGTTTTAGTATTAAAAATAAAAAAAAAACAAAACAGTGCCATAACAAATGACTATTTTAGAGATAAACGCGTGACAGTATTATAAATGAAGGACACTGGTATTCCCGAGCGGAGTGAGATTGTCAAATTATTGTAATCGTTGTACGTGATGTTGGAACTTTAAATTATTTTAACTTTAAATTCACAAAATATTATGTTAATATTTTATATGAAACTCATTGGCTTAAATAATTAGATTAGTTGTTGTTTATTGTACTAGCTGTGACCTGTGATTTCGTTTGTGTGGACTAGAAAACTAAGGAGAACGGAGTGCCTTAACACTAGGTTATCTGGTTTCCTCTGCCTATCTTGCTATATGTGGGATACAGTGTGAAGTTAAAAAAAAGCTTAAATCCTTGTTAACGCTTGTCGTGGCGCGAAGGCACAAGCTTGCGACTGTAAACACGACAGATTGTGGGTTCGATTCCCATTGCAGGAAATGAAATAATACCTATTTAGTATTTTCACTTCCTGGTTCTGGTAACTAGGCAAAGCGCAGGGTTGAGTTCCGTCACTCAGCACGCAATGCCTCAATCTGGCAGAAAGTGAGGAACATAACGGAGTGTCTCAACACTAGGTTTTCTGGTTTCCTTTGCCTATTTTGCTATATGCGAGATACAACGTGATAATTTTACGTAGTTCACGTAGTTTCACAAAAAGTAATAAATCCCAGTTTAGTTGGAATTTCGAGAAATCCTATCTTAGGACTCACCCACACTCCTTAAGGAGTCGACATACTAAATAGCTTTCTATGGTCAGTAGTTTCATGTGTACGTTGTCTGTCAGTCACTCTGTAACGTTTTTAATATAATAAATAATTTTGTAACATATGATTACGTAGAGCATGTTAAGGTCATTAATAAGTGCTGCAGTGGGACAGTAATCTAACCATAAGCTCGATTGGTTTAATTCACTGTTGTCATTGTTTTCAATTCTGGTAAAACAAAGCGCGGAGTTTAAATCCGCCATATAACACACAATATCTCGATTTTAGATGAAAAGCGGAAAATGGAGAGTCTGGCCACTAGACTATCTGTCATCTCTGCTGTTTCATTCTAAGCGTAAAGCTGGTTTTTCAATTTTAATTCTTTCAATGCATTTAATTACGTTATTCTACCCCTAAGTCTCTTAAAAAATATCTGGCACATTATGAAATGGTAAAAAACCCTTTTTAAAAGCTGAAAAGAAATCATAATTAGGAGGTACAGAGATCAAAAAGGGAATTTAATCTTCACTGTCTCCATATAAACTGGTATTGTATTGTTTACGAATGCGAATACGAGTGGTCAAAGTAAATAGATGTGATAGGGATGTCATAATGCTTTGTTTTGATATGTTTTTTAAGGTTTTTGGTATAAAATGTTTGTAAAAAAATATTTATTTTGATGTTTTTTAGAATGTTGTTTGCAGTGTGGAGAGCTCAGTGATCAGATTCTTTGTTTCCATATTTTGTGTAAAGGAAAGAAAGAAGGAAACAGTGTCAAGCTTCATTAGTTCGCCCCTTCTCATCGCAATCGAGATACATACATACATAGCTTCACGCTGTATCTCGCATCTAGCAGGGTAGGCAGAGGGAACCTGGTGTTAAAACACTCCGTTCCCCATTTTCCGCCGAATTGAGGCATTGCATGCTGAGTGGCGGAACTTAACGCCGCGCTTTGCCTTGATTTTCAATTGGAGATATAGCGTGTTAAGTGACGGAATACAATTCCGCGCGCTATTATCAGAGAGAGAGAGAGAGAGAGAGAGATAGAGAGAAAGGGGGGACATGAAAATATATAAATAAAATCTAATATTCCCCAACTGAGAATTGGACCCATAACTCGCGTTTACAGTCAAATGATGTGCCACTGCGCCATATTGGCTTCAGAGAGATGTGTTGAATGACGGAATTTCGTTAAATTCCACCATTTAATAATTCCCGAGCGGAATGAGGTTGTATAAAATCAGGCGTTCTCAATTTTATTAAATCAGACCGTGAATATGTATGTATTTTAAACATAAGAGCGTTGTTAACGCGTTGCCGTCGAAACATATATGTCATGTTACACGAATCTTAAATGAAGCCAATGGTAGTATGTGCAATTTTTCTAATTCTTAGCTTCACACTATCCGCAGCGCGGTAATCAGAGAGAACGGAGCGCCAAACGCTACGGTCCCTGTATACTTGTTTCGCTTCGTCTAAAGTCATTAACCTCTTTATATATGCCCAATAATTACCATCATGCTTTTTACGTCACCTTTCTACGGTATGAATGGCGATAGTATCATTGATACTGGAGAAAGATGACAGGCCTAGGTTAATCTTTGAGAGCAATGTATGTAACATTGCTCTCAAAGATCAACCTAGGCCTACCTATTTTGCCACTCACCTTGTCTTCCTCTCCGGTCTCTACCTTCCAACTGAATTACACAAAGTGTTCTATGGCAAAGAGGACGTCACTTTACGTCTTATCAGAGCGAAAGGAAACGGAAATAAAAAAATAGAAAGTACCACCGAAGAGAATCGAACCTACAACCAAACGTGCTTACAGCCAAACGCACTGTGCCAAGATAGTTCCCAAAATAACATAATTTAATAAATTTAACAACATTACAAAGAATAACTTAGTATCAACCGCTAACGGCTATAAAATATAAAATGAAATCGCTTCTGTGCAAAAAGTCCCAAAGATTCCCTTAGGCATTGGAAAATTGTAGTCAAGGTAACCTTCTGGCTAGTGATAGCCTTTTTCTCATAATATAATAGACTACTTAATAAAACCTTTTTTAACCGACTTTCAAAAAAGAAGGTCATTAATTGAACTGTTTTTTTTGTGCGTTATGTATAACTTTTTACTGGGTAAACCAATTTTGATGATTTTTATTTAAACGATAGTTAGTGTGTCTCATGTAGTATCATTTTAATTTAATTAAAGGCCAAATATCTTATGATGTGTTCCAGTTCGATGGCATGTAAGCCAGGTTTTCCCTTTTTCAACCCATCCTTTCCCCAAAATCTGGTGGTTCCGATAGCGGACTACTACATTGTCCTCCCCTTTCATCTGTATCCTGTAGGTTGGCAACGCATCTACAACA
The DNA here is from genome assembly GCA_033558755.1 of Philaethria dido. Taxonomy (NCBI): domain Eukaryota; kingdom Metazoa; phylum Arthropoda; class Insecta; order Lepidoptera; family Nymphalidae; genus Philaethria; species Philaethria dido. Next base: position 11,871 of record JAKGSA010001755.1, on the reverse strand, counting down.
TCTCTGGTATTGTAGATATCTATGGGCGAAGGTAACCACTTACCATCAGGTGGTCCTTCTGCTCGTTTGCCATCCGTTATCCATAAAAAAAGACGAGTAGTTTTTGAGTTATTTTTTTTAGCTTCACCATGTATCCTGCATATAGCAGGGTAGTCAGAGGGAACCTGATAACCTAGTGTTAAGACACTCCGTTCTCTTTCAACAATTCCGTTCTCCATATATTTAGTTGTAAAAATTTAAAACAACTTTATAAATGTTACTTTTTAGTGTATTTAGGTTGAAATCCGTTTTTTTTCTTCTTAATTAAAATAATTATTAATATTCTGTTTCAAGTCTTATATGTATATACTCGTATGATTAGACAAGTCATGAATTTCCCACATAGAAGCATAACTTAGAGTCAAGTCACTCCGTATTCCGCTTCGGCCATCAGAATTCAAAACATTGCGTTTGGAGTGAAACTAAAAAATATTTATATAATATTGTTTACTGCACATAAAAAAATACATCAGAAAAATTAATTATAATTTTTAGTTCGCAAAAGTGCACTTATCTCTTCCAGTCTACCGCAGGAGGTGGATGAGTAAAAAAAAAAACGAAAAGTAATACAAAAATAGACATTAATAATATTGTATAAATATATATAATATATATATACAAAAACAACAATTCTTATATATTATAACACAAATGAATCGATGAGTCCAGAAACAACGTAAGTCCGGATTTTCAAATTTTGCAGGAGGGAGAAAGAAGTGTATAATTTGCCTTTCTAAACTAGTTTAAATCAATTATGATTTTTTGCATTTTTTGTGACTTACGTTTTTTCTGCACTCACCGATTCAAATATAATATATACAAAAATGTTTTAAAGAAAAAGATATATAAAAAAAGATAAAATCAAACATTTTTTCTAACCATTTAAAGCTACACAAGAACTAATACTAAGAATCGTAAAAATCTTCCTTCTTTCCATTTAATTTACTCTAAAACCACTTTAACCATGATTTCAAACTTGATATTTCAATGGAATGGGAGCTGCATTCTTTGCTGAATCGCTATGTCGATTCTTTACCAGCTCTTTTGTGACCAAAGAGCATTAAACGATGTAAGGCTAAGAATTTTATGGTATACCTTTTGAAATATTCTAATATTTTTCTTTTGGAGAATATGTTAGATTTCTGAGTTGTGTAAGCTAAAAAGATAGAATATTACGAATAACTTATAAAGTACATAAGCAGAGGCACAAGCGTGCGACTATAAACGCGACAGGTTGTGGGTTCGATTCCCACTCCAGGAAATGGATTTTTTTATTTCCTGGGTTTGGTAGCAAGGCAAAGCGCGGCGTTGAGCTCCGCCACTCAGCACGCAATGGCTCAATTCGGTGGAAAATGGGGATCGGAGTATCTTAACATCAGGTTCCCTCTGCCTACCCTGCTATATGCGGGATACAGCGTGAAGCTATGTGTGTATATATTTAAATAAGAACTAGGGCAGCGTTGAGTTTCAGCACTTAACATGCAATTTCTTGAATTCAGGCGGAGAGTGGAGGACTGAACACTACAATCTCTTTCTCTATGCAATAACTTTTTTTTAAATAAAACATTTATTTTAATATAAATACAATTTATTTATATCCACTATATATAAATAGTTGTATGTTTACACATCCAACATACACATTAGTTGATTGACATCCGTTCTGTTTTGACGCGCTACGACACCGCGTAGCATTCAATATTCAGTTACAAGCTTTGTTTACTGACGTGAAAGTTTACTGTTCACTATGAAAACGCACCCTAGAGTATTTGTTTCGCGTTTTATCACCTATAGCATATTCAACGACAATTTAGTGGCAAAATACTCCGCTCGCCGTTTTCCGCCCAAATTCCAGACATTGGACAGAGCGAGACAATCAGACCCTAAACACAATGATTGATTTGGTATCCACTCAATGATAACATTCAAAAAAAGTCATATCCCATTTTAACAAGACCAATCGCATAGAATTCTAGCACTCTACATGGAAAGTCTTAAATCCGACGGAGAGCGCAGAACGAAGTACTATATATTCTCTTTCTCTATGCCAGCGTTTTCCAACCTGTGGTCCGCAGACCCCTGGGGGTCCGCGAGTATATGTATGGGGGTCCGCGATGTCATCTCTGGGTCATACATAAATCGCTCATCAAATGCGAAAGGGCCGCAAAAAAGCAACACTAACATTCACATTATTTTTTTTTCATATTTTTCATAATAAAAAGTTATAATTACCTTCTGTATTTATTTTTTTTGGTTCTGTATTAACTAAAATAAATACGTAATCCGTTTTTTATGGTATTTATTTTATTAAGGGGGTCCGTGAAAACTGTGCTTGATTTCCTAAGGTTCCGTGGACTAAGAAAGACTGGGAAACGCTGCTCTATGCAATAGTGTCTCTACCTCTTATTTTTAATTAAACTTTTACTTAAATTGTCAATACAATTTTGAACCCATAGTGGGTTATATAAATAGTTGTATATGTAACGCATTAGTTGATTGACATCCGTTCTGGTTTGACGCGCTACGACACGTCGTAGCATTCAATATTCAGTTACAAGCTTTGTTTACTTACGTGAAAATTCATTGTTCACTATGAAAACGGGCCCTAGAGTATTTGTTTTTATAGCTTTACACTTTACGGCGCTTAACAGGGTATACAAAAATAATTGTTTCGAAACACTCCATTTGCACAAAAGAAAATGATTTAAATATGAAACCCACGGGTGGAAATCAAACCCATATATGCTATACCAGTCATGGTCACATACAGGCGCACATAACCGAGTGTCTCTACCTAGGTTCTCTCTGACTTACTTTTTTTTCTTTACTTTAAGTAAAAAAATATGAAGCCGCTAAGAGTAATCTATCATTACATAGATATAACATTCGCTACGTAACGCCCGTCGTGGCGCAGAGGCACAAGCGTGCGACAGTAAACGCGACAGGTTGTGGGTTTGATTCCCACTCCAGGAAATGTAAAGTTTAGTATTTTCATTTTCTTGGGTTTGGTAACAAGGCAAAACGCGGCGTTGAGTTCCGCCACTCAACACGCAATGCCTCAATTCGGCGGAAAGTGGGGAACGGAATTGTTGAAAGAGAATGGAGTGTCTTAACACTAGGTTATCTGGTTCCCTCTGCCTACCCTGCTATATGCGGGTTACAGCGTGAAGTTGAAAAAAATCGCTACGTAAGGTTTTTAAGAATTGTACTCTAAAAATAATCCTGAAAAAAGCAGTTTCACGCTTTATCCCACATAGCATAGAGACATAGAGAACCTAAAGTTAAGACACTCCGTTCGCCGCAAATTCGAGACATTACGTGTTAAGTGGCGGAACTCAACGCCGCACTTCTTACTATAGTAAATAATCCACAAATACTGTAAAAAATAAATTTCCATACATGTATTCAACTTTACTAATTGCCAGTAACGCCCTCGTTGTAAAAGTCAATGATTTTTAAAATTAGGAACTTTTCAGTTCAGCTAACAAAAAAGTCTCGATACCCCTACGAGTACGCTGACTAATTAACCAAGTTTTAAAAACATCTATGAATACTACCTAGTTGTTTAAAAAATTGTTGTTTTTTACTGACTTTTTTGAAAAAATAGGTGAAATTACTTCATTGGAGTTATTTTACATGTTGATTTTTTATAACTTCACGCTGTATCCCGCATTTAGCAGGGTAGGCAGAGGGAACCAGTGAACCTAGTGTTAAGACACTCCATTCTCTTTCAACATTTCCGTTCCCCACTTTCCACTAAATTGAGGTACGCCTGTCGTGGCTCAGAGGCACAAGCGTGCGACTGTAAACACGACAGGTTGTGGGTTCGATTCCCACTCCAGGAAATAAAATTTAGTATTTTCATTTCTTTGGTTTGATAACAAGGCAAAGCGCGGCGTTGAGTTCCGCCACTCAACACATGTTGATGCTTAACTTTATTCAAAAAAAAAAAGCTTTTTGAAGTTTCAGTGGGATCGACTCTAAAGGCGATGATTGTGGGTGATGATGATGATCTCTACCTACCCCGACAATGATATGCGGGAAAAAGCGTGAAGTTGCTAAATCAATATTTCTCGAACGGGATTTGAATCCATAACCACCACATGTTTATTCATTACCAAGTCATGATAACAGCTTCAATATAAAATGGGGTATAAAAATATATACATAGGCTTTATTTTTAAGCCCGGCAGAAAAATAGAGATCAAGTAATGTCTCAAATTTGAGTGGAAAGTGATAAACGGAGTATCTTTACACTATATTCTCTCTAAGCACAGCTGTTTTTACATTTTATGAAGAAATTAAATTAAACTTTGCATGTAGTATATAGCAAAGTTAAAAAGTACACGAGATGTTTATGGGTTCTTTTCCCGTTCAAGGGGATTAATATTATTTTTATTTTCCCTTTTTAATAAAACAAAGCGCAGTATTTATATCCACTTGAATAGGAGAACACAAAATTACGTTAAAAAAACCTTAAGTTTTTATGACACGTTATCATGTCAGTATTGAGGACACAGTAAATATAAGTTAGAGCGAATGAGAGAGTTAATGTCTCTTCCTTTCTCGTTCTAACCCATAAAATTTGAGTAATTCAAGCGAAGAAAAAATGCAAATAAAATATCCAATTATAGAAGCAATATTTGGAACAGGCAGAAATAAAAATCATTTCCGGGAAAATGATGAAAGATGGATTTAAAAAAATATATATCATATGATATGATTTATGGTATATATTTTTCTTTGAAGCGATATCCTCGTGTGAAATACTAGTTGCAGCCCGCAATTACGTTTGTTTGAACTACAAAATTTAAAAATATCGTTTTTCCAAGTTTTAGTTGTAACTTCGGGGAATCCTCTCTTATTGCACCCTATACTACACAAAGTACCTACATACAAATAATAACACCGGACGCGGTGGCTGCGCACAGGACTATACAGAGGATTAAGATCAGCAATGTAGTCACCCAGATTTTAACGGGCCACGGTGGGTTCTCCGAATACTTGAACCGTTTCAAGTGTAAGGAGGACCCATCGTGCACCTGCGAGCCAGGCACACCCCAAACAGTAACCCACATATTAGGAGATTGCCCCCTACACGAGTACGAAAGAATAAAGGTGGAAACAGAGCTGGGCGTAAGAATAAACAAGGACAGATTCGGAGTACTATTAAAAAATTCGGAAACTAGGGAGGCATTTTTAAAGTATTGCGTCAGTGTGTGTAGAAAAGTTATAGATGCGAATAAATAGGGTGTGAATGAGATGGAATTTTTGTGTGGAAATTATTGTATTTGTTGAACAATTTGTTTAATTAATGAATTTTATTGTAGTCAAAATTTTGAATTTTTAGGCCTTTAAATTGTTGTATTTGTTGTTTTTAAATGTGTTTTTACAAAGTCTCTGATTATGTCAGAGGGACCCTGCATTATAAAAAAAAAATAATAATAATAATAACATTTATATTACCATCGTGACGCAATAGCTGCCCATGAAATCAAGTAGTATATTTGGTGAAAAAGGGAAACAACTTAAGAACTGTATTTATTACTATTAGAAAACAAGAAAAATATTAAGCCACTCGTGTGGGTATAATGATGAACGGTAGAATGAAAAAAATATTAATACATTGCTATTAAATTTATATCAGGCACAAAATCAAGTTAAAAATAGAATAGCCATATTATTTCTAAACATTGTTTGACTATAAAGCGAGTAGTTGTATTGGTTTCCTACTCAGGAAATGAGTGTCAATGGGAACGGAGTGTCTCAACACTAAGTTCCCTCTGCCTACCCTGCTATATGCGGGATACAGCGTGAAGCTATGTATGTACTATTGCATGTGGTGCTAACCTTTAAATAATTGCACAATTGGGTTGTATATAGTGTATTATTCTAAATTATTTGAATATATAATTGTTACCGTTGTTGGTTAGCCATAATAAATAAATAAATTATTTAATAAACGCGATTGGTCATGGGTTTGATTACCACTCGGGGAACACTTATATATTATTTATCAATTTTTCACTCTACTAAGACAAAAGATGGCGTTGAGTTCCGTCACTAACACACGTCCCAAATTCGGACGGAAAGCAGAGAATAGAGTGCCTTGGCACTAGATTCACTCTGACTATTCTATGAGGAATAAAGCCATTTTCCCTGTGAGGAGGTTGGGTTAGAATACAATTCCCCTCCGCCGCTGGGTAGCGTCCCGTAAGAGGCGGGTATCCCAGTAGTTTGATGCCGCCAAATATCTTATGATGTGTTCCGGTTCGATGGCATGTAAGCCACAGGTTTTCCCCTTTCCCACCTATCCTTTCCCCAAAATATGGTGGTTCCGATAGCGGACTACTACATTATCCTCCCCTTCCATCTGTATCCTCTAGGTTGGCAACGCATCTACATCTCTGGTGGTGTATATGTTCATGGGCGAAGGTAACCACTTGCCATCAGGTGGTCCTTCTGCTCGTTTGCCATCTGTTATCCATGTTTTGTTTTTTTTTTAAAAACAAAAGCGTGCAGCTGTTTTTTTTTTATTAAAATAGTAAAAAATATATTTGCAAGCTCACCTAATAGCAAGTGTCACGTCGACAACAAATTGAATGCCATTCACAATTTTGCATAGCTTCATCATTTATAACGTACAACTAATTAAAGTGCCTTTGAAACATACTTTAACGATTTTAGTATTAGTTTTGAATTAAAAAAAAAAGATTTTTATTTACTGCTAAAAAAAGTTTCTGTAAAGCTTTTGTGTGAAAGTGTAACAAACATTGATCTTTATAACTTTTCTATTTATATATTTCTTATGTTTAGAAAATATATCTTTTATGTTTAAAGCGCGGCGTTGAGTTCCGCCACTTAATATCCAATGTCTCGAATTCTGACGGAAAGCCGTAAACGGAGTGTCTTGACAATAAGTTCACTCTGACTACACTGCTATGTGGAATAAGGCTTGAAGCTACTTTATATATGTTTCTATTACTTTTTTTAGTTTCAGCTTAATATTTTCATTTCCTGGAGTGGGAATCGAACCCACAACCTGTCGCGTTTACAGTCGCATGCTTGTGCCTCTGCGCCACGACGGGTGTCATTTATAATATAAATGCTGATAATCGAAACTCTACAATTCTCTTTTACATATTTATTTTCAAAACCTAAATTATAGCTAGCACAAAAATTTTAAGTCAGTCAGTTAGTTTTCAATAGTCTTTTTGTTCTATCTAGACACATTTCCCGCACCATGTGAAATATGTAGAGATATACCATACTGTTGTCTATTTTCCTCTAACGCAGTTCAGCTGCATTTTTCTAAACTGCAACGAAAATATTTTTAAAAATAAAATAACGGGGAATGCAAGACTCTACAGAATTAATAGATATTCTATATCTAAGCAGTGATCTATTACAAAGCTTTCGCTGTCACAATAGAGAGCAAAGTTCATTTGAATAGATCTATAAATAAACAGAGGCCTAATAGAATGAATAATGTTTAGTTGAATAACGGTATAGTGTGGAACGGATCATAAGAGAACGGAGTGCCTTAGTCAATAGGTTCTCAGGATCCCTCTGCCTATCCTGCTATGTGCAGGATACAGCGTGAAGCTAACAAAGTGTTTAATTTAAAAATTTAAAGTCTTTCTGATACATTATTATGAAAAAGTATTTGTTTTCTACTCTTTTAATTTAAAAAATTGGCGGAAAGTGGGGAACGGAAATGTTGAAAGTGAATAGAGTGTGTTAACACTAGGTTCTCTGGTTCCCTCTGCCTACGCCGCTATATGCGGGATACAGCGTGAAGTTAAAAAAATAATAATAATTTAAAAAATATTTGTTCTCTACATGTACACTATACATATATGCAAATTTTCATACTCTTCCATTTTCGTAGATTTCATGATAATTGAGGCTTAAAAAAAGAAGATAATCGACTACAATTAAGATGCACTAAAAAGTACAATAATTATGAGTAACTTAAAATTATTAGTTATATGTTATCTAAATATAAAAGGGGCCACATATAAAAAGAATCATCAAAATTCGTAGACCCAGTAAAAAGTTATACGGTAACATATATAACAAAAAACTGAATTCAAAAGAGGAAGTTATCAATTTGGCTGTAGAATTCAGTTAAAAAGGGATCCAAAGTTTTTCCTTCACATACTAATATTTACATTTTTTTCAGCCTTCAGGAAGAAGAAATGACTATAATTTTCCCCTTATAAGGGATTGAAGTCAGAACTAATCATATTAACAATCAAACTCTACCATACATACATACATAGCTTCACGCTGTATCCCGCATATAGCAGGGTAGGTAGAGGGAACCTAGTGTTAAGACACTCCGTTCCCAACTTTCCGCCGAATTGAGACATTGCGTGCTGAGTGGCGGAATTCAACGCTGCGCTTTGCCTTACCTGAAAAATTCAATTTCCTGGAGTGGGAATCGAACCCACATCCTCAGTCACACGCATGTGCCTCTGCGCCACGACAGGCGTTCCTCAGGCAACTCTACCATAATAACCTCTATTAGTTAAACCATTACTAATATTGCCTCTACATATCTCTACATCACTCACTAATATAATAGTACTGTAATCTGCCATACAATACGTAAATACATAAACCACAGGTACGACGATTCAATTAAATGCTTATTGCCCTGCTATTGTTTCTATATTATTTGATTTATCTATGGACCTATTCAAATGACTTCCACTTTGATTTGTCTATTATGATGGAGAAAGCTTTTGTGATGGATCACTGACTTTGTGGGTAGCCAAAGTTATGTAGAGAAAAGCGTTTTCTTCTGTAAGTTCATATAGTTATTAAATAAAACATCAAGATTCTTAGGCTAGGCAGAGGCAGAGGGAACCTGAGAACCTAGTGTTCCCCAATTTCCACCAAATTAAGGTATTGCGTGCTGAATAGCGGAACTAAACGCCGAGCTACATCTTGTTTCATCATCAAGATAATAAAAAGGCCATCGCGACGCAGTGGGAAAAGTTAGACTAGCTTCATTCTCAATACCCCGTTATGTAAAAGTAAAGCTTGAAGCTGTTTCTTTGTTAAAATATTTCTAAAAACACTCTTTTTTGTTATGGCACGCTTCACGATTTATTCCGCATATCAGGGTAGTTAGAAAACCTAGTGTCGAGATACTCACCACTCGTTAGCCACTTTTCGCTTGTCGATGTTGCGCCTAAAATGACGGAACTGAACGCCGCGTGTAGGACAAAAGCGTTGAATAGAAAATAATTTAAATTTAATCTTTTCTCCGAGTTGGTATTGAACTCACAACCATTCACGTTACGCCTGTCGTGGCGCAGAGGCACAAGCGTGCGACTGTAAACGCGACAGGTTGTGGGTTCGATTCCCACTCCGGGAAATGTAAAATTTAGTATTTTCATTTCTTGGGTTTGGTAAAAAGGCAAAGCGCGGCGTTGAGTTCCGCCACTCAACACGCAATGCCTCAAATTGGCGGAAAGTGGGGAACGGAATTGTTGAATGAGATTGGAGTGGCTTAGCGCTAGATTCCCTGGTTCCCTCTGCCTACCCTGCTGTATGCGGGATACAGAGTGAGGTTCCACTTTTAAAGTCAGACTTGACCCACTGCATCACAATAACCTTAGAGAAAACCGTTTTCTCTTTTAAACTAACATATGGCAATTACATATATAGCTTCATATATAGCTTCACGCTGTATCTCGCATATAGCAGGGTAGGCAGAGGGAAGTGTTAAGACTCTCCGTCCCACACCATCCCCATATCACAATTAATATATAAAATAGTTTAATTTTTTTTAAATATACGATTTATTTCATTCTAAAAATAATGATCTTTCATTATAATATTCACGTCTAGTGAGCTGTACAAAAAATATACTCACATAATTTTTACAAAAAGAGATACAAATATTTCCATTCATTTATTAATATAATGATATAAATTCAAACTCATGGTCACGTAAAAAGCATGAGGACTCCCCGGAGGGCATGCATGAAGAGGTTAATGACTGTGGACGAGGTGAAAGAGGTATGCAGGGACCGTAGCGTTTGGCGCTCCGTTCTCTCTAGGGATCCGTCCTCCCGCTAGGGATAAGCGTGAAGTTAAGTGAAGTGAAGTGAAGTAAAAATTCAAGCTATTTTAAAAATGAATAAAATAAGAACCATTATCTAACTCTATATAATAATATTTCTATAAATATCAACAATAAATAATAAACTTTGTACAATTACATATATGATTGTGCATTTCACAATAAATATGAAATGGCAAAAGCAAAGTTCCTGGAACGAAAGCTTTATTTACTACAATGAGGTAGTTTTATTAGTGTCATTTTGCGTTTATTGTGGTAAATATTATAGGTTCACGCTTTTTCTCGTAGAGCATTGTGGTTAGAGAGAACATAGTGTTAAGACACTCTGTTCTCCATTTTTTACTGGAAATCGAGACATTTCGTGTTCAGATGCGTAACTCAACGCCGTAATTTGTCTTAGTAGAGTGTAGGTATGAAAATAAAGAAAGACAGCTTAACGCTTTGTCTTGCATTGCATGGCGGTCAAATATGACCTAGGCTCAAGACACTCTGTTTACCGTTTTACCCTGGAATTTGAGATAATTGTCAATTGCGAAACTTAACGCCGCGTTTTGTTTCAGTAGAGCGGAGAGTTACTAATTAAATATTTCCATACGTGGGGATCGAATCCACAACCAATAATGTTTAAAGTTAGACTATCTACCACTCCGCCACGACAACGAACTCAGTCTCTTTCAGAAATATCCAGCAAAAATTGCTTTCTCTAGGAATGGTTATGCTCAATTCAACTGATTTCAAAAAAGGAGGAGGTTCTTAAGTCAACTGTTTTTTTTTTTATGTTATCGCATAGCTTTTTGCTGAATGCACCATTTTAGATGATTCTCTTTTTATACGATAGTTAATTCTTCTAATATGGTCCCATTTAAATATAATTAAGATCTGACTAGCTTTTGATATAATCGTAATAAATCATCATTTTAGTGCATTTATTTGCTAAAATTTTTATTATAATTGATCAGGCTCAGTGTATATTATAGAACAATTCCGTGGCAAAATGACTAAAATCACGTGGGAACTCGATAAATAGAATTTTCAAACGTAGCAATACTAGCTTTAAATCATTAGACGATTTGAGAAAAGAGAAAACAAGAGTTTATAGTGAGCTTACAGAAAGCTTTTCGAATTTTATCGTTGGTTGCTATGAAAAGTGAATAATAGAGAAAGAAGGTGCGATAAATTAAAAACGAGTTTATTTAGCTTTAAACCTTTTTAAAGCAGGGTAGTCAGAGAGATTTCTAGTGTCAAGACTCTCTGTTCACTACTTTCCCAACGATTCAATTACTTGGCCTATCTTGCCAGGTTTTGTTTTACTACGACGAGAAAAATGAAAATAATTAAAATATAAGCGTTTTCACGGACGAGAATCGAACCCATAACCACAAGTTAACAAAATAATTTAACATATTAATTATAACTAACTGTATCCCGTGACATCGTTTGCTGAATTAAAAACTTAAAATTCCATTTTTTATCGTATACGTTGAATTTTCAAAAAAATCTTTGAAAGATTCCAATTTTTCTCTCTCATCTTTTCTAAATTCCTCGTAGTTTCACCTGTACGTTGTCTATCAGTAATTTCACAACACAAACATTTTATAATTTATTATAACTTATTTGTATATAATATACACTGATTCGCAAGAATACCTAAATACAATCGATAGTTTAGGGTTTTAATGTAATGTAGAAGTAATTTTCATTATAGATATGTTAGACAAAGAGCGAGATTGTCT
>JAKGSA010001754.1:0-39400 GCA_033558755.1 Philaethria dido | reverse complement strand
AAATAACTTTAGTTCTGATGATAGTGGCAATTAAATATGATTATCAATACTGATAGCAGCAATCAATATTGATGTTTATTTAAAATGGCTGCCGTAACAAACTGGCGGTTTATATATTTTTATACAATCATAGGTGGATATAAAAATAAAATATTTTAAGTTGTGGTATACAATACATTATAAAAAATCCTTGTTTTTTATTGACCCCTGTCGTGGCACAGAGGCACAGAGCGTGCGACTGTAAACGCGATTTCAGTTTGTGGGTTCGATTCCCACTCAAAGAAATGGAATTTTTTATTTCCTGGGTTTGGTAATAAGGCAAAGCGTGGCGTTGAGTTCCGCCACAGTCGCACGCTTGTGCCTCTGCGCCACTACAGGTGTTCTGTTAATAACATAGATTAAAGTAAAATTTGGCAGTAAAGTAACTTCGTCTAGAGCTTTCCAAGAAACTTATATCTGAGGACAGTCCATAAAAAGTGGAATATAATTAAACTTTTTTAATCGACTTCTTTTCGTGACCTGTTCGTAATAAATTGTGATATCTGCAAGAAAGATGAATAATATTTTTTTTTAATTTAAAAAAAAAAAACGTTAAAAAAAGTTCTCGTTGTAGTCCTATTATTATAACGAAAATATTGTGTTGTCATCGAATTCGGTCAAATTAAAAAAAATAAATAAAATCAAGCAACAAAAATTTTGAATATTTAATGAACAGTATTTTGTTTTACATACATACATACATAGCTTCACGCTGTATCCCGCATATAGCAGGGTGGGCAGAGGGAACCTAGTGTTAAGACACTCCGTTCCCCAATATCCGCCGAATCGAGGCATTGCGTGCTGAGTGGCGGAACTCAACGTATCCTGACGCGAGACCATTTTTTACTCATCACAAAAAGTGCACAACGTCGCTAAAGAAATTCATTTCAAAAATCATAAAGATTTAGTTTAAATACAACCAGAAAATACGTGCAAATATTTAATATAATAAATAGAATTAGATAAACGCCTGTCGTGGCGCAGAGGAGCAAGCGTGCGACTGTAAACGCGACCGGTTGTGGGTTCGATCCCCACTCCAGGAAATGTAAAATTTAGTATTTTCATTTCTTGAGTTTGGTAACTAGGCAAAGCGCGGCGTTGAGTTCCGCCACTCAACACGCAATGCCTCAATTCGGCAACGAAATTGTTGAAAGAAAATGGAGTGTCTTAACACTAGGTTCTCTGGTTCCCTCTGCCTACCCTGCTATATGCGGGATACAGCGGCAAGTTAAAAAAAAGAAAAGAATTTTAACAATAGTACAACAAGATAGGTTTATTACTTAATTTAAGGGTGATAAAATTCTTTCACGCAGGGTAATTTGGGGCCACTCTGGATGCCTGTCGGGGGTAATGGGATCCTGCTATTATTAAGCGTTGAGGATTCCAAGCAAGCGTTGAATGTAATTACGTCTTTATTAGTATTCTTATATTTACTTCCGGTGGAAAATGTTTGTGTAGTATTATTATTGTCTCTCTTCTAGATATTAGCTTAAAATCATATTGCTTGTAATTATTGTAAGAATTTAGCAAGAAAGAATACTGACTTCTAAGGAAATGCACTAAAAATAAAATTATTACGAATAACCTGAAAACTACTTGTTAGATCTTTTTTTCTTGCTCCACGCTATGCTCTATATAGCAGGGTAGGCAGATAAAACCAGAGACCCTAGTGTTAAGATATTCCGTTTTCGTTTCCGTTTTGAGTGAGAAATTTGCCTGTCGTGGCGCAGTGACCAGCGTGTGAATAAACGCGACACGACGTGGGTTAGACCCACTCCAGGAAATGAAATTTTTAAAGTAATATTTAGTATTTTCATTTTGGGTCTAGTAACAAGGCAAAGCGCGGTGTTAAGTTCCGATGTTCAACGCCTCAATTCGTGGGGAATTGAACTGTTGAAAGAGAACGGATTGTTATAACACTAGGTTCTCAGGTTCCCTCTGCCTACCCTACCATATGCGGGATACAGCGTGAAGCTAAAAAAAATGAGTTCATCCCAGAAGCACTAGCTATCATACAAAAAAAGAATCATACAAATTTGTTCACCCCTTTAAAAGTTATCCGATAGCACACATAAAAAATACAGTCCAATTGAAAACCTTTTCCTTTTTGGATGTCAGTTAAAAATGTAAGTAATATTTAATGCAAATAAAGATACAGGTGATAACTAGTTATAATTAGAATATTACTCCGGAAGTACTTTGACTCCATACTTCTCAAACAATCGCAAGCAATCGCAAACTTTCATAAGTTTTTTTTTTTTTTTTTTATGGAAAGGACAAGGCAAACGAGCGTTCGGGTCACCTGATGGTAAGTGATCCCCGCCACCCACGGCCCCGTGTAACACCAGAGGAGCTACAGGTGCGTTGCCGGCCTTTGAGGTGAGAGTAGGCGCGCTTTTTGAAGGTACCCATTTCGTATCGACCTGGAAAAACTGCCGCAGGTAGGCCATTCCACAGTTCAGTGGCACGTGGAAGGAAATTCCTTCGAATTCGAAGTTTGCTACGTTGCCGACAAATTAATAGCATTCATCGTTTCGTGTAAAGATAGTAAATGCCTAATAAAGTAATAGATTTTTTTTTTCAATAAACTATACTATGACCTTTTTAATACCTCTTATAATAAATAAAAAAAAATTAAATTAAAAAAGATAATAATAATGTAGATATAAATCAACAACAGCCTGTACATGCTAATTTAACCCATGTCTTTGTTTACAAATACAAATATTCTTTATTGCACACAAATAAACAAATAACATAGAAGTAGTAATAGCGTACAATAAGGCGGCCTTATCGCTTAAAGCGATCTCTTCCAGGCAACCTTTGGATATTGGATATTATGTTATTGTTTATTATGCATTGTAGACTTGTTAATTTAAATCTACCTTCATTTTAACTTGTTATTGATTTCTTAGCTTGTATTGTATCAAATATGTAGTGGTATGGGTGAATGTGATATCTACAATTACTGTTTTGAGGTCATTTTTTTGTAGTTATAAATGTTTGACAGCACTGGTGCACGGTAAAACTCAAAGGAGTTTATGATTTGCACCTTTAATCTAAAATACTGTAACAATGTATTACTTGAATAAATAAATAAAAAAAAAAAAAAATAATGGTACAAAGTTTCATGATAATCGGTTGATTAGTTTTGGCGTAACAAGCAAACTTACATTTATAATATTACTAGGAATTGTGGCTAAAATATACGTTATTAATCCAGTTAAAATATCTTTATATAGAGTATCATTCCGTTTGCGGGAAGTGCAAGATGCGTTAAGATGTGGTATCCGTTCTGGATGTAGTCGTATATCTCGAATACTATATATTATACAATCTTATTGAACGACTAGCATCATAATATATTTGAAGCAAGCATGGAAATACCTCGTGCAAATGCAATATTAATTAAAGCTAGTGTGCCCGTTGACGTGTTAGCAACGCGTTGTCTTTAGCGATGTATAAGTCACTTTATATAAAAATGGATGTCAAACTATGGTAGTATGTTTAACATTTATTTTATTAATTCTCCTTGTCTATATAAACTATAAGTGTACGAAGTTCCATGCTCCTCTGTCCGAGAAATTTTCGTACAAAGGGATAAAATAAGGCTTTTAAGATTTTTAAACGACTTCAGAAAAGAAAGATATTTTCAATTTAACTGTTTTTTTTATGTATGTGTGTTGCATATTTTTTTTTTTTTTATATTATAGCTAATACTTATGGTGTGTGATATAAATTTAGTTAAGATTTGATGGGTAGTTTTTGAGTTATCTGTAATAACGATAGTTTCTAGTCAATTTTATTTCAAGGCAGTTTTCCTTTTTTACATATATACATGTGTAGCTTCACCTTGTATCTCACATATAGGAGTGTAGGCAGAGCGAACCTAGTGTTACTCCGTTCCTCACTTTCCGCCGAATTGAGGCATTGCGTGCTGAGTGGCGGAACACAACGTCGCGCTTTGCCTTGTTACTGAACTCAGGAACTGAAAAGTTACATTTCCTGGAGTAGGAATCGAACCCACAACCCGTCGCGTTCACAGTCGCACGCTTGTGCCTCTGCGCCACGACAGACGGTAAAACCTTTTTTGTTAATACCTTAATTATTATAACACTTATTAAATTAAACTATTTTAACTAGATTAATGGTGTATATATTTTAGTATTCCGAAAAACAGGAACCGGCATTTTGAACACTTTTTTGCAATATTTTTTTTTACAGTAGTAGTTACTGTGAAAAAGTTATTGTATCCGTTTTTTTTATTTTTACACTTAAATTTGACTACGTCAATGCCTGATGTTGAGCGTTTATGTGACCTACGATGACAAACGGTTGCCTGGAAGATAACCATTAACACTTGGTTAGAAATTCCTAAATTTTACGATTTATAAAATACAGATGGCGACAATGGGTTCCATTCTTTCACAGTGCGAATAAAAAACGTGGACTCAAAGTGCTTTGTCCGTACACTAGGAATTTCCACCATGTACGGTGTAAAGCTATTTTACCAGTTTTTTTTTTTTAACTTCACGCTGTATCCCGCATATAGCAGGGTAGGCAGAGGGACCAGAGAACCTAGTGTTAAGACACTCCATTCTCTTTCAACATTTCCGTTCCCCACTTTCCGCCAAATTGAGGCATTGTGTGTCGAGTGACGGAACTCCACGCCGCGCTTTGCCTTGTTACCAAACTCAAGAAATGAAAATACTAAATTTTACATTTCCTGGAGTGGGAATCGAACCCACAACCTGTCGCGTTTACAGACGCACTTGTGCATGCTTGTGCCTCTGCGCCACGACAGGCGTTAAGGAGTTACCAGAATTTTGTTAGGGAAATGGGACAGGAGGGAATTAGATTATGCAACTCCAAGGTTCACTTTTCGAAATTTAGGCAGTAAAAATCTGACAACGAGACAACCCTAGGCCATTAACTGAGGCTCTGCAACTATGAACGAGGGTCTCGTTATCGATTATCTTCCTAGCACGTCTTTCAATCGACTCCAAAGCCTGTAATTGGTACTTGTTATCATAATTCCATTTATTACTTACTTTAACATGTTACACTACATGTTGTGGATCCGATTCTCACTCCAGGAAATTAAAATATTCAATATTTATAATAATTAATATTTATTATTTTCATATCCTCGCCTTAATACAATAAAACAACGGTGTGTCTTATTACTAGGTTTTGAGGTTCCCTCAAAGGGATATGGATATTGTTATTCATAAAAAATATGCTATCTAGAAAACATGAAGCAAATATAATGTTTTGAATTTTGTATCGTAATTTATTCCAAATTTTTATAACGAGGGTACCAATGTAAGTGCCACTTAAATCTGCCTTTTCAACTTACACTCATCTGACTGGAACGATATACAAATAATTTCAATTCGGCTACTTGAACAATTTAAAGTCAAGATTAAAAATAATACATATTAAGCAATACGAGTATATTCCTACTATAGACGCCTGTCGTGGCGCAGCGGCGCAAGCGTGCGACTGTAAGCACGACAGGTTGTGGGTTCGATTCCCACTCCAGGAAATGTTAGTATTTTCATTTCCTGGGTTTGGTAACAAAGCAAAGCGCGGCGTTGAGTTCCGCCACTCAACACGCAATGCCTCGATTTGGCGGAAAGTGGGGAACGGAATTGTTGTAAGAGAACGGAGTGCCTAACACTAGGTTGTCAGGTTCCCTCTGTCTACCCTGCTATACGTGGGATACAGCGTGAAGTTTAAAAAAATAATGTTATAATGATGCTAAAGAGTGGAATTAAACTCTGTAATGCTCACTTGAAAAGTTAACCCTTATATATAAAAAGAGAAACTGTTGAGTTTCTTGCCAGTTCTTCTTATCAGGATGGGCTTTCTTAGTTGCCTGTATGACTGACAATACTTACATTTTTTCCAATGCTAATTAGCAATTCGGAAGTGATTACAATAAAATAGCCTTAGTTGATAGATTTTCATTCATTTTTTTTGTTCAAGTAATATAAGATACATACAGTTATCGTTACGTTTCTTTCTATTATACTAGTGTCCCCGTTGACGCGTTAATAACGCGTTGTCTTTAGCAATGTATATTTAATTTCATAGAAACATGGATGTCAAGCCATGGTAGGTGTGTAACATTTATTTTGTTAATTTAATATATTTTTTATGCATTATTTTTAAAAAAATATATCATATTTTTTTTAGCTTTACGCCGTATCCGGCACATAGTAGGGTAGGCTGACAGAACCAGAGAACCTAGTGTTAAGACACTCCGTTCTCTTTTAACATTTCCGTTCCCCAGTCTCCGCCGAATTGAGGCTTTGCGTGGCGGAACTCAACGCCGTGCTATATCTTGTTACATCATACGTATTACAGAACCATCACTGGGATCAGCAATAAGTTAATCCCAGACTTAGTAACCTTTTATGTTGAATATACATATGTAATTAGAATATCCTGTGTAGATGTGATAACAAATGTAACAGCAGAACTGAGCTGGACTTAATATGGTATTCAATGCGCTTTAGCCAGTTAAGCTACGTTCATTTTGTTACTGCGAATAGAGATTATTAGAAGCTTTGAAACCTATGTTTTAGCATATGTATAGAGATTTAACTGGCGCAAAAAAAATTAAAACCCAAAAGCGATTTTTTGTTTTAAATAGGTTAATGCCTGTCAAGGGCGCAGCGGCACAAGCGTGCGACTGTAAACGCGACAGGTTGTGGGTTCGGATTCTCACCCAGGAAATGGAATTTTCTACTTCCTTGGTTTGGTAACAAGGCAAATCAGTGTCGTAGAGTTTCGCCACTAACACGTGCAATGCCTCAACTCGGTGGAAAGTGAGAAAGGGAATGTTTTAACACTAGGGCCCTCTGCCCACCCTGCTATACGTGGATACAGTGTGAAGCTATGGCATATATGAAACCTATGTTTTAGCATATGTATGGAGATTTCCGAAAATCACTATAGACAAAATTAGAGACTAAACCGGGAACGGAAATGTTAAAAGAGAACGGAGTGTCCTAACACTAGGGTTCTCAGGTTCCTCTGCCTACCGTACTTCAGTGCGGGAAGCTAAAAGAAAAAAAATTATGGCATTACCCAAATATAGAGAACGTCAAGGATTTTTCAGTCTTAATTTCCATCGCGTATGGAGTCTGGAATGAGTTTTAAGCCGATTTTGAAAAGATTTAAAAGGTTTTAAATTCTGACTGTTGTATTTTTTGCGTGTTACTGCAAGAATTCCTTACTGGATGAACCAATTTTGAAAATCTTTTTATATGATAGCTAGTGTTTGTAATGTTGTTCCATTTAAATTAAGAGCTGATTTATAGTTTTTGAGTTATTCTAATATTGTGCCATTTATGTCATTTTTATTTAAAGTCAATTTTCTATTTTTATTAAAATCTTATGATTAACAAATGTAAACCCGGACGCTTTTACATGTCATAGAAATCTGATTAATCGAAAGATAAACTCAACTTAAATATAAATCCGTCATCAAACCATATCCAAAACTGGCGCTGCAAATTACAAGACCAAATAATACCTACTAATATTTTTTTTTAACTTCACGCTGTATCCTGTATATAGCAGGTGGGTGCAGGGGCAGAGGGAGCCTGGAGAACCTATGTTAAGACACTCCATTCTTCTTACAACAATTCCGTTCCCACTTTCCGCCAAATTGAGTATTGCGTGTTAAGGGCGTAACTCACGCCGCGCTTTGCCTTGTTATCAAACCTAGAAATTTTCATTTCCTACTAATATTATAAATGAATGTAAGTTTGCTTGTATCGCTCTCACGCCAAAACTACTCATCCGATTATCATGAAACTTTGTACACATATTCTTAGAGTTAGCACTGACATTTTATTAAAAAAAATTAAAAATTATTTCGACAGACATACTATTTGTCAAAAATTGAATTCTTAGCTAGATTTCAAAGCGTTTATATTAACGCATATACGCACTATACACTATCGTATGTAGTATGGATTACCATTGGCCACGTGAGCGAAGCCGCGGGTAACAGCTAGTATAATTATGATTTATTTTTAATTTGACTTTAAAAAGTTTTCTTCTTCTCGCGTTTCTCGTTATTTTTGTTAGCAGATTACCTTTTAAAGAGAAAAGTACAAAATTTAATAAGTAATTACTTGAGAACCTATTTCATTAGCTATAGCTTTAGACGATTTTGGTAAAATAAATGGAAATAAATAAACAAAATGTAAACGAAAACGAAGCTTTTTTATTTATTTTTATTGTGAAAAAGAAGGTTCTTTAGGGATATAATTACCCTGAAATATACAGGATTGTTATTGTTTTTCATCATGATTTTTACGTTTTTTCTCCCCATTTTCCTCAAGGAAAGGAAAAGGAAGGTTTGTGTATGTATAACAAAAATATGAAAAAAAATCGAATTGTCCTGCAGTTCTCGAACGGTGTGGTTAGAAACATATTTTTATTTATATAGATTTTAATTTCACTTATAATATTGAAGCCTGTCGTTACGCAAAGGTATAAGCTTGCGACTGTAAACGTTGATTATGAATTCGATTCCCAATCCAATGAAAATATAAAAATATTATTAATTATAAAGTATCTTCATTTCCTCGCTCTGGTGCAAAACGCTCTCTCTCTGGAGCTCTACTCGGCACGCAATGCGTCAATTAGGCGGAAACAGGGGAACGGAAATGTTAGCAGAACGGAGTATCTTAACACTAGGTTCTCAGGTTCCCTCTGCTTACCTTGCTACGCGGGACACATCGTGAAGCTAAACAAATATATATATATATACATATTTTTCACGTCAAAGATGATACGTTCGACACTGAGTTCCTCCCAAAATTGAAATATCCCTAAACTCGGGTTGAGAAAATTATTTAATTTATTTTGTTATTTCTACAAATGAGTTTAATCATATAAATAACTTTCTTTAATTAACTTACCTTAAAAACAGCTCTCATAATAACCGACCTGTAAATAAAAGAAAATTTATTAGATATTTAGTACTTTCGATTTTTATATATATATATATATATTTCAGCGGAATAGAACTTTAAACTATCGCGTTTACAGTCTATATTCCATTGCGTCATGATAGCAAAATGCCATTTAAATATACAATTATAGCACGAAATGTATCGAAGATTGGAAAAAAAGATCCGAAACATTGTGTGTCAAATGACAGAGTTCAATGCCGCGCTAAGTCTTACTTAACGAGAATATAGAAAAAAAATAATATAATTATTCTCTCGAGTAGTGATTAAATCTATAACCACTTTTTTCTCTTCAGTCGGACGCTGTTACACTGAGACGATATATGATACTCGTACATACTTAACTTAGCTTCAACTTAACTTAACTTTAACTTAAGTCCTTAGTGGGGTAGTCAGAGAGAACGGAGCGCCAAACGCTACGGTTCCTGCATACCTCTTTCGCTTCGTCCACAGTCATTAACCTCTTCATATATGCCCTCCGGGAGGTACTCATTCGTTTTACGTGACCTACCTCCAGTATCATTGATATTGTTTTCTTGAAGGTCAACTGAGGTCTTACCTTTGCTTCATATATAATACGTATAAGAAGGGTTATTAAAACATTCCTCATATTCTATGCATTGCTATGTTTCTGACTTGAGGCTGAAAATGACAAGTAACAGGAAAACTTTCAAGATAAAGTAAATAAAAGATCGTTTTCGCCATGAGAGCTGCCAAAACTTACGCGATTTAAGTTCTTTAAGGAATATTATATTACAATTTATATATAAAAGATTTATTTTAAGTATAATAATGATTTGTTTATATTTAAATACAACTTGAACGCCTGTCGTGAAGCAGAGGCACAAGCGTGCCATTGTAAACGCGACAAGCAGATGTTTTTTCAATTCCTGGGTTTGGTAACAAGGCAAAGCCGCAAGCCCACTCAGCACGCAATGCCTCAATTTATAATAATAAGTTCAGTTTAGTTCTTTAATTGTGGTGCTTCGAACGTGTCAGTTGAGCACAAGTCACTTCCCCAATGTCACGTTGTGTGAGAGAACTCACGAAAGTGGATTGATCGATGAAAAAGAAACTAATTTACACTATGAGAAATTGCATGTTCAAAAAGATCTGCTAGGAACTTTTACAATAATCAGGTGAACCGACTCTCGCTAAGTTATTTTTCATCTACCTTACAATACTTACAATTTCCATCAAAACAAGTACTAAAATACTCAATATACTAACAGTAATATTAAAAATAAATTTAAATATTTTTATTGCTTAAATAATATTTCCCAAGGATGCCACAAGCTTCTTTAAAAAAGTACTTAGAAGGACCGATATTACTTCGTAATAAGAGAAGGTACGCGAGGGAATAACGCTATGAAATATAAAGAATATGAAGCTAGATCATAAAAATCATCAATGTCACATCAAACGTCAAATTAGGAAAGTGCTCCTCATATGGTAAAGAAAATGTCAGATTAGTTTTACATGTCATCTCATGGGACATGTTCCTTTTTGTCTCTTTGCAAATATTGAGGTTCATAAATTTTAAAATAATATAAGTATCAAGCTCACTTTTCTAAACTTTTTTTTTAGCTTCACGCTATATCCCGCATATAGCAGGGTAGGCAAAGGGAACCAGAGGACTTAGTGTCAAGATACTCGGTTCTCTTTCAACAATTCGTCTCCCACTTTCCGCCGAATTGAGGCATTGCATGCTGAGTGGCGGAACTCAACGCCGCGCTTTGCCTTGTTACCAAACCCAGAAAATAAAAATACTAACATTTCCTGGAGTGAGAATCGAAACCACAACCTGTCGCGTTTACAGTCGTACGCTTGTGCCTCTGCGCCACGACAGGCGTTACTTTTAAATATTATTTTCTGGAGTATAACAAAAATATTTTTAAAAATCATATACAAATTTGAAGATAAAATATTTTTCTATTCATGTGATAATGAATATGTGATTAACTATTTTTTTTTAACTTCACGCTGTATCCCGCATATAGTAGGGTAATCAGAGAGAACCTGAGAACCTAGTGTTGAGACACTCCGTTCTCTTTACAACAATTCCATTCCCCACTTCTCTTCCGGCCTGAATTGAAGCATTGCGTGCTGAGTGGCGGAACTCAACGCCGCGCTTGCCATGTTACTGCCAGCATTAACTAATTAATAATAGATTTTAACATGTTTACCCATGATTTTCCAGAATAGAGTGGATTATATTTTTTGGGCGTATCATGTATGTTTTGTATTAACAAAGCTTATTACCCTCACATCTTCTCCAAAACACTAAATGAACTATAATTAAGGTGACGTTAGATAGGTATTGATACCCAAGTGTTCTTAGATATGTGACGTCACTCTAGAGGCAATTACGCTATGAATAAAAACAAAAATATTGTTAATAGGTACCTCGGTGGGTAACCAAATGAAAAGACTTGCGAATAGCTACATTTAAATATATAACACATAACTAGCTTTTATATCTTTACTTTGTTTGTATTTGCTTCCTTCAAATTTGAAGAATTGGGTTCAGTCGAAGCTTGTTGTTTATAATTATGTTATATTTCTTCTTGTTATTTAAGTAATGCTCGCAGAGGGTGTAATAGAATAGAACAGAATAGAATAATCTTTATTGCACACACAATAAATATAAAAGTAGGTTATTGAGGAACAATAATATGAACTCATGTGTCTTGTATGCAGTTGGGCGGTCTTAGATTTGAGCTTCAAGCAATCTCTTACAACACAACCTCTTCGTTAAGCATAGGGACAGTGATGAAAAGAGTGAAAAGGAATAACGCTAGTGCACTTAAATAAAAATAAAATAAAAAATAATAAATATATCCACACATATCAATACATATACACATGCCATACATACACACTTACATATACTTATATACGTACATACGTACTAATAATATATATTTTTATTATTTTTATTTTATTATTATTAATATTATTATATTATATATTAAATCCTTGGGCAGTAATATATAATATTAAATCTTTTCATATTTTTTTATACTTCTAAGTAAAGAGTCCTTCCATCACTCTTGTTGCGAACATTTTCGTGTCAAAACAAAGACGTTAATTAACCTCATTATAAATTTTGTTATTAAAACAAGCGGCTTGAGTATTTAACATTTTTTGGGGTACAAGTTAGAAATACAGGTACTGTTTTTATCTAATTTGTTATCACTTAATAAAACAATTATCTTATCGGTGAAATACTGACGTAGAAAGTTATTCATAAATAGTAGCTGTTATCTGCAGCTGATCTCAATCAGTGACCCGTTCGAATCGAATAAAGTTCATACTACATAACATAGTGTATATATGTTAATTCTGAACGATTTAAAGTAGTTAGATTTTCAAATTTTTTGACAAAAACCTAGTTTTTCTCCAGCTTTTGTCTCAAAAAAGTACAATTTCTTATCTTTTGCCATGTAAGGTATACGTATTAGTGTCCCAAAATTAACGCAAGATTTGAATTAAATAGAAAATGCCATTTTAGTCTTTAATAGCGTGAATGAATAATGAATATAATAGCAATGGGCGTGGCAAGCTCAAATCTCTTTATGCCACTTTGGGACATCCTTATAATAAAATTCCAGAAATAATTACAGATCTGCCACTTCAACAATTTAAAGTTAAGATTAAGAACATAAGCTCATTTGAAAAAGTATATTATTCTGGTCCAAGAATACTATAATGGCAATAATTTGTGGAATTAAATGCTGTTGACGCTCATCCTCGGGAGGCTCATCATAGTTGTATATTTGTTGTAAAAATTTTTTATTTTGAAAAGAGCAACTGTTGAGTTTCTTGCCGGCTCTTTCTCTCAGCAGAACTCACCTTCTGAGCCGCCGGTGGTAGCTTCCGTTAGGACTGACACGACCGGACACCTTTGTAAATTGACGATTCGGAAGTGCTTGTAACAGCCTAATTGAATAAAGAATATTTTGATTTTGATTTCTCCCGAATTCGAGATATTTTATGTTGCGTAGTGTTGCTTAACGCTGCGTTTTGTCTGATTAGATCAAGTAGATGAAAACAATTAAAACATAATCATTCCATCGAGTGAGTGAGTTGAAAAAAGAATTTTTGTAGTATTCTCTTTGATATCTGTAAGAATATGTGTACAAAATTTCATGATAATCGGTTAAGTAGTTTACTTTACTAGTATTCTCGTTGACGCGTTAACAACGCGTTGTCTTAGTAATGTATATGTCACATTGTCATCACATAAACATGTATGTAAAACCATGGTAGTGTGTGTAACATTTATTTTATTAATTTAATATATTTTTTACTCATTATTTAAAAATATTAGCATTCTGCACTCCTTCTTTATGCAAACTATAAGTGTGCCAAGTTTCATGCTCCTCGTAATTTTCGTAAAAAGGCTTCCAACATTTTTGCTTTACGTATTTATATATAGATAATATTATTCATTAACAAATCCATACTTGTTGGGATGACTTTCATCTAAGTGATAAGTCACTCTATTTTTTCCGCGTAGGGTTTTGTTTATGAGAAGGACAAGACAAACTCGCGGTCACCAGATGGTAAGTGGTTACCGCCGCTCACTGTCCCGTGTATCACCAAAGGACCTACAGATATATCGCCGGCCTTTAAGGTCAGGCAAAGTCAACTTAGTGTCGAGACACTATGTTATCCGCTTTTTGTTCAAATTCAAGATATTGTGTGTTGAGTTGCGGAACTCAACGCCACGCTTTATTTTATTAAAGCTGACTATATAGTATAACTGCTCTAATATATAGATCTAGCCTTTGTCCAAATTACTCAAAAGGAAATTCCAATAAATACAGACATTACGAGGACAGTGGAACAATCATTACCTGTTCATTACTTATGTCATAAAGTTAATATAGGATAAGGTATCTATGTGTAAATATTCGATAAAAAAGATTATAGTGATGTAATAAAATTACCCTTAGATTATTATCCCTTGTTAATAAGCAGCTTTACAAATTATCTCACAAACAGAAAGTAAAAAACAAACTATTGTAAAATTATTTCCTTTATATATAAATAAAAAAAAACTATAGTAATTAGAGAGCCTAGTGTCAAGACACTCCGTTTCCCGCTTTTCACCAGAATTCGAGATAACCCAACGCAACGCCATGTTTTGACTTACCAGAAATTACCATATTACCCCGAGTGGGAATCGAACCCATAACCAGACGCAGTCCGACGCTGTTCTATTTAAAAAGTAACTAGTTCGTTTAAAATATGTATGATAGACATCGGAGTTACAGTACTTTTTCAGTTTCAATGCAAGACAAGAAAAGTATATTGAAAATATATCTTTTGCTGATACTTTTAAGTCCCACTGCATCACAAATATATGTACGATTTCAAGAAACACGATTCTAGAAATTCCTTCACCCATATTGGTATAGGGATTGACGTTTGAATAAAACTGCGTAGAAATGGCATGGACCTATATTTATTTATTTTATTAACCTATTCGACCATATTTTTGTATGTATGTTAGATGATGTCATAAATACTGTAGTGAATATGTCCTTAGTTGTAAAATTCTTGTATAAAATAATGTTTAGTGTTTATATTTTGTGATTGATAATTTTAAATTCATAAGGCAACCATTTTATGTTATTTCTAAGTAAAAAAAGGCGGGAAAAAGACGGCGGGATTTTTGATAAAGATGATTGGTTGGATTTAGTGAGAAAATTATGAAATAACGAAAACTAAGCACCATACTTAAGGTATTTAACTTCACGCTGTAACCCGCATATAGCAGGGTAAGCAGAAGGAACCAAAGAACCTAGTGTTAAGACACTCCATTCTCTTTCAACAATTCCGTTCCCCACTTTCCGTTGAATTGAGGCATTGCGTGTTGATTAGCGGAACTCAACGCCGCGCTTTGCCTTGTTCCCAAACCCAAGAAATGAAAATACTAAATTTTACATTTCCTGGAGTGGGAATCGAACCCACAACCTGTCGCGTTTACAGTCGCACGCTAGTGCCTCTGCGCCACGACAGGCGTTATTATTATAATACGCTTTGCAAAATATCCTGTGTTCTCTTATCGTGACCATTTCCGTATCATTTATTTACTCTCCCACATTTTCGATAAAGTATTTCGCTACCCTCATTTTATTCTATGTAATGTTGCCAGCCTTTGTTTATGAATATTATTCATATTTACATTACATACCTACCTATATAATCCGCAATTTTTTACTCCATACAAATAATTTCCCCTAAGATAAACGTGAAATAATTAAAACAAGTATAGAATTATTTATTACTTAATATATCGGCGGAAAGTGGGGAACGGAAATGTTAAAAGAGAACGGAGTGTCGTAATATTTTTTATTTTATTTATTTTTTTTTTTTATGGATACCGGATAACCGGTAAGTGGTTACCTTCGCCCATGAACATCTACAACACAAGAGATGTACTAGATGCGTTGCCAACCTAGAGGATACAGATGGAAAGGGAGGATAATGTAGTAGTCCGCTATCGGAACCACCATATTTTGGGGAAAGGATGGGTGGGAAAGGGGAAAACCTGGCTTACATGCCATCGAACCGGAACACATCATAAGATATTTGGCGGTTCGTCTTTGACATGATAGTGGTCGCGAGCCAGACGGAGGACGAACCTCCTACCACCAAACAAAATATGAGGTTTTCAGGTTCTCTCTGTCTACCCTGCTACGTGCGGGATACAGCGTAAAGCTAAAAAAATCTTAATATAGTAACACATTTAATTGTTTACTATTGGATTTTTATTTTCTAGCTTGCACAGGTTATCTTTGTAATATGAGCACATAAAACGAGGTATAAAGTATTACAAATATCTCAAAAACTACTCGTCAAATATTAGCTAAATTTAAACAGAACCACATCAGAAACACTACCTATCGCACAGAAAAAGAAACATTAAAATTGGTACACCAAAAAAACAAGCGTTGACGCACATCAAAAAATACAGTCGAATTGAGAACTTCTTATTTTGAAGTTTTTTTTTAGCCTCACACCGTATCCCGCATATGGCAAGGCATAGGCAGAGGGAACCTGTGAACCTAGTGTTAAGACACTCCGTTCCCCACTTTCCGCCGAATTGGGGCACTGCATGCTGAGTGGCGGAACTTAACGCCGCGCTTTGCCTTGTTATCAAACCCAGAAAATGAATATACTAAACTTTAACATTTCCTGAAATGGGAATCGAAGCCGCAACCTGTTGCATTTACCGTCGCACGCTTGTGCCTCAGCGCCACAATAGGCGTTAAAAAAACTTGCCTAGAGAAATCATATATTTATTTAATAGAAAGTTATTCATGAATCTTTTACAATGTGTATACTATTTCTATGAAAATCTACGCTTAAAGTGCAGCACCTTCGATATCGATTCCACTTACGAGAGATGGAAGGTTCCACGAACCACTTCAGCACGTACATTTGGCTTGAAATTTCAAGATTGGTTCAAATAACTTTTTCAATATATAAACATTTACAATAAAGTATTCATATTTTTATGTTCTATAATAAAATATTTATTAGTTTTGATTACTGCAAAAATACGTCAATATCGTTATCAACGCCTGTCGTGGCGCAGAGGCACAGGCGTGCGACTATAAACGCGACAGGTTGTGGGTTCGATTCCCACTCCAGGAAATGTAAAATTTATTATAGTATTTTCATTTCTTGGGTTTGGTAACAAGGCATAGCGTATTTTGTTCACTCAGTTAAAAGTTACAAGGTACAACACATAAAAAAATATAACTAAATATAGTACCTATCTTTTTTGAAATCGGTTAAAAATGTGTATGAATATATATGAAAAATGTGTATAAATATATAATAAAAAATACCCTTTTTTTATTCTATAATTTAAGCTTTGTAAAGTTTAACAGTGGACATTAATCTAGGCCCAGTTTTGTTTTAGTTAGCGAGTTTGCTTGTTAAATAGAGATTAGGAGTAAACATTGAATGTGTCAATTTAAATTTATTTAGACACCATCATGGCACAGTGTGGCAGTATCTAACACACATGATTGGTTGTGGGTTCGATTCCCACTCGGAAGACTAAGTTTAATGACATTTTTAATTTTCGCAATTTTTACACACCTACCCTCTGCCTTTTGGCAGATATTTTTTTTTTAATTTTTTTTATGGATACGTTTTTTGGAAACCCGACGTTTCGAACATGACTGACGAGCACGGACTATTTTAAAATAATTTCAATGAATATAAATTCAGTTTTTTTTATTTCTTCGGACATGTATAATAAAGCGGGGCATTGGATTCCGTCATTTAATAAGCTATGTCAAATTTGGGCAGAAATTAGCGAATGGAGTATATTGACACTAGATTTTCTGTGATGGGTAGTCAGATTCTATGTGGGATAAAGCGTGAAGCTCCTTATTATTACTTTATTTTTTAATACCAATTAACTTGTTTACATAATTTATCGTCCCAATACTTTAGTAGTCTCTTTGATGGTGGTGGTAAATTATTTGACGTTCAAAAAATGAAGCATGTAACTTCTTATTTTGAATAAAGTTATTTGCCTTTGACTTTGACGTTACACCGCTCGGGATAGAGCGTAAAACTAAGTTAAGTGAGTAAGTTTTGCTTTTTTAGCTTCACGTTGTATCCCACATATGGCAGGGAAGGCAGAGGGAGCCTAGTGTTAAGACACTCCGTTCCCCACTTTCCGCTGAATTGAGGCATTGCGTGCTGAGTGCCTTGTTACCAAACCCAGAAAATGAAAATATTAAGCTTTTACATTTTCTGTAGTGGGAATCGAACCCACAACCTGTCGCGCTTACAGTCGCACGCTTATGACTCTGCGCCATGACAGGCGTAAGTGAGTACAATGAACAAATTGGGAAGAATATTGGCTATTGTCAAAAGTCGAATCGAACCTAACCTACCTTAAAATCAAATATAAAAGACGCAGTTTCCTTTACTGGTTAAATATATAAGCCGAATTATTTGCTCAATAAAATCTTTTCAAGCCGAAGAAACGTATTTTGTGGATCTCCTGTAAAATTACACTCCAATTTCATTCATTCAGAGAATTTAAGTGTAATCTATTGGAATATCGTTATTAATTCGAACCAAAATAATATAATATGATATTTAATATTAAATTTTATCACTTACTAGCATTTTCCCGCAACTTTATGTACAGGGTTTGGCCTTGTTTAGTCTTTTTTTATGGATAACGGATGGCAAACGAGCAGAAGAACCACCTGATGGTAAGGTTACCTTCGCCCATGGATATCTACAACACCAGAGGCGTTGTAAATGCGTTGCCGACCTAGTGTTCAGTTGGGAGGGAGGAAATGTGGTGGCCGCGGTAGTGCGCCATCGGAATTACCACATACTGGGGAAAGGATGGATTTAAGTAAGCTGCAAATGTAACAAATAATAAATAAAAAAAAAACGAAAGGCACGAGTAAATGTGAGTCCGTGGATATAATTTAATTCATATTAAAAAAAATAAAAAAATAATAAAAATAAGGATGGTTGGAATAAGGAAAACCAGGTTAACATGTTGTCAAACCGGAACACATCATAAGATATTTAGAGGTTCGTCTTTGACATGTCGGTGGTCGTGAGCCAGTCGGAGGACAAACCTCCTACCACCAAACTACTGGGATACCCGATTGTATTTATTTATTGTAGTACTTACTGATTGTATTTTATTGTTGATATTTTATAGGTTGGAATACACTAACCCCGTCCCCTCACAGGGATAAATACAGTCTTCATGATGCAGGTCAATATAGCTTTGCTAGATTTTTTATATTGGTACATAACTAAAGATTAAGGTAAATTATTACCATAATATGTATGTATGTATCATTAAATAATATATAATAATAATAGATACTTTAGCTAAATATAATAATTTAACATGTTATGTACAGTGGCCTTGTCATACATGTTATCTTACAGGCAACCACTACAATACAATACTTATTGTGAGCAAACGGAGGAAGGTGTATTAATTCAGAGAAAAAAAAAGCTAATAAAAGCATATTAAATCGAGAGATTTTTCATACATATGTACTTATATTTTTATTAACTTAATATTCACACATACTTTTCATTTCTAAGATCTTCCATTTACGAAGAACGTTGATAGCCTCTCAACTAAATTAAAATTCACACACGCCTGAAACTGCAAGCAATCTAATGTCTACATACCTAAGCATATGAAAAGGAAATTTAATGGATTCTCTAGAGACATGAAACTTATGATGCAGGCATCTGGTAAAATGTTAAAGACGTCTTTATGATGCATTTTGACCCTAGAGGAAACGTTAAAGAATTCATTTTACCAGTTGACTTAAATTTTATCACTGGAAGCTACAAATTTTAACTAATTTTGTTACTTACAGCATTTTTATTTGGGCGAAAATAAAAAACTAGGAGATGGGTGTAGGAGGAAGAAAATATGGAAGATACTCGATTAAAAATTAATACAGAATATATATACAGGAAATATAATTTTTAATTTCCTGGGTTTGGTAACAAGGCAATGCGCGGCGGTGAGTTACGCTCCTCTCGCGGGGAACGGATTTGTTGAAAGAGAACGGAGTGTCTTAACACTACCCTGCTATATGCGGGATACAGCGTGAAGTTAAAAAAAATAAATAAATAAAGAATATATAGAATAACAAAGGTAAATGAGAACATCATAGTAAGAATAAAGAAGTACGTTCTCAGGTGTTCATGCCCAAACGTCGAGAGGATGAGTGATGAAAGAATGGTAAGAAAGGTATAAGACGTGAAAGTGTGGTACAAGAGAGATCTAAGGAAAGATCTCAATTACTCAATTAACCTTCGAGAAAACACTGTCGATGATACTGTTGTGTAAAAAGCATGAGAACTGTTCGAAAGAGTTATACATACGAGTACAATGTGTAGCTTGATGACTGTGGACAAAACGTAAAAAGTATGCAAGGATCCTAAAATTTGACTCTCTGTTGAATGAGAGTAGTCAAACATGAAAAAATTACTAAACTAAAATAACTTTTGCATTTTTTGAAAATTCTAACCTCCAGGTGGTAAATTTGTTAAAAATTATAAGTACCTAAAACTGCAATTACCTAAAAGCAAAGTTAGAATAGGTAACTTTAATATAAAACGTTAGTTTCCCGAGTAATTTCACAAAGCCATGTGAGTTTGCGTACTTGAACACGATAGTGTAGAGGCAGGACGTGACAATACTGACGTAAGCATATACTACATTTGCATGTTACGTTTCAACACTTGTTACCAAAAAAATAATTGCAGTATGAATCCTAAAATATGACTGGCTGACTTTAAAAAATAGACTGGCTTGACTACTTAGCTCTAGTTGACTGGTAGTCAGCGATTGTGGTTTTGCCTGAAATGTCAGTCATGTTTATACGAAAAAATATTAACAATTATTTAAAAACACCTGTCGTGGCGCAGAGGCACAAGTGTGCGACTGTAAAGCGACAGGTAGTAGGATCGATTCCCACTCTAGTAAATGTAATATTTTCATTTTCTGGGTTTGGTAACAAGGCAAAGCGCGACGTTGAGTCCGCGACTCAACACGCAATGCCTTAATCTGGCGGAAAGTGGAGAACGGATTTGTTGAAAGAGAACGGAGTGTCTTAACACTAGGTTCTCAGGTTCCCTCTGCCTACCCTGCTATATGCGGGATACAGCGTGAAGTTAAAAAAAAGTTAAGGAACAGTAACAGACACGGTATAAATACAAGAAATAAAAATAAGCTGATCACTCCTAGTTTTCGCCTTCAAAAGGTGAATAAATCGTTTATGTTACAAGGTATACGTATGTATAACAAAATTTCACAAGTAATTACAGACCTGCCATTTGAAAAATTCAAAGTCGAAATTAAAAATATATTATTAAGGAAAGTATATTATTCTGTCCAAGAATACTATACTCGTATAATACAGATGTTAGTGTGTGGAATTAAATGCTGTTGATGCTCGCTCAGGAGGCTTATCGTTGCTATAAATTTATTATAAATTTTTATTTGAAAAGAGCAACTGTTGAGTTTCTTGCCGGCTCTCCTCAGCAGAACTGCCTTCCGAGCCGGTGATAGCTTCCGTTAGGACTGACACTCCTAACATCTTTTGTAAATTGACGATTCAAATGTTTTTTTTTTTATGGAAAGGACAAAGCAAACTAGCGTTCGGGTCACCTGATGGTAAGTGATCCCCGCCGCCCACGGCCCCGTGTAACACCAGAAGAGCTACAGGTGCGTTGCCGGCCTTTGAGGTGGGAGTAGGCGCGCTTTTTGAAGGTACCCATTTCGTATCGACCTGGAAAAACTGCCGCAGGTAGGCCATTCCACAGTTCAGTGGCACGTGGAAGGAAATTCCTTCGAAACCGCACAGTACTGGAGTACCACGCATCCACGCATCAAGTGCTTGTAATAGCCTATTTGAATAAAGAATATTTTGATTTTGATTTTGACGGCCAGTCATGAGTTCTACAAGGACGAAAACGATACTTATGTGATGTGTTATATTTATGTCTAATTGTTTTAATATGTTTTTTACTTTAAAACGATTATTTAAAAATCAAGTAAGTGAAGGTATTAAACACAGCTTTATTAATTTAAATATAATCTCTACACTGAGCGAGCAAACAACCCTGTTTACAGCCAGACTCACTGCGCAACGTGGATTCATATATATAATTAAGATTTAAAAAAAAACAACTGACATCAAATAAAATGCACTAAAAAGTGACTAAAAAGTAACGCCTGTCATGGCGCAGCGGCACAAACGTGCAACTGTAAACACGACAGGTTGTGGGTTCGATTCCCACTCCAGGAGATGTTAGTATTTTAATTTCCTGGGTTTGGTAACATGGCAAAGCGCTGCGTTGAGCTTCGCCAGCCAACACGCAATGCCTCAATTTGGCAGAAAGTGGGGAACGGAGTGTCTTAACACTAGGTTCTCAGGTTCCCTCTGCCTATTTTATATGTGGGATACAGCGTGAAGTTAAGAAAAAAAAAATGACATTACGAATAACTCAAAAACTACTCGTCACAACTAGTTTAAATAAGCTTAAAAAGGAAGAAGCTAGAAGCTCTTGCTAGTTATCATATAAAAAAAACATCATGACATAGTCACACAGTAAAAATTTATGTGGTAAAACATAAATATAAAAAAGCAATCGAATAGAGGACCTCCTCCTTTTTAAGTCGGTTAAAAAGCATTGTAAATAATATACTACATAGATACATACATAGCCGGGTAGGCAGAGGGAACCTAGGGTTAAGATACTCCGCTCCCACTTTCCGTCGAATTGAGGCATTGCGTGTTGAGTGGCGCAACTCAACGCCGCGCTTTGCCTTGTTACCAAACCCAGAAAATAAAAATTCCATTTCCTGGAGTGTGAATTGAATCCACAATCTGTCGCGTTTACAGTCGGACGCTTGTGCGCCACGACAGGCGATATGTTTTGAACTCAACGTAAAATGAGCTGTTTATTTAAAACTGGAAATAACGCTTGAAAGGGAGATAATGTAAAGTGTAACTTATAAATAAAACAACATAAACTTGCAAATTGCTTTTATCACAATGTTATGATTGTAAACAAATAATGCTGAGTCGATGTTAGGAAAATGGTTAAGCGTGAGGGAAAATTTCTTGAGAAGGTTCCTTTTTTGTAACTATTGATGACTATTGATATTAGAGTTTTTTAAAGTAGTAAGGGAAAGCGCGGCGTTGAGTTCCGCCACCCAACACGTTATGTTTCAATATTGGGCTGAAAGCGGCTAATAGAGTATTTGGATACTAGGTACATACATACATACATAGTCCTACTTTGCGGGAAAAGACGTGAAGCTGAAGTAAAAAAATTACAAAAACATTCTATCAATTTTAATCAATTTTTTTTGAATATTTTTTTAAATTTACATACGTAGAGAACAAATAATGCAGTGAGTCGATGTTAGAAAACGGTTAAGATTCCTTTTTACGATACGATAATATTAGAGTTTCTTAAATAACAAGAGAAAGCGCGGCGTTGAGTTCCGCCACTCAGCACGCAATATCTGAATTCGGCGGAAAGTGGGGAACGGAGTGTCTTAACATTAGGTTCCCTCTGCCTACCCTGCTATATGCGGGATACAGTGTGAAGCTATGTATGTATGTATATGTTATTATATAAAGAGTTAGAAAATGACTTCCTACGCATCCACTGATAAAGTCCTAGTATATCTTTACATAGCTTCTATATTTACTTAGAGCACTATTCCAAGCAATATTCCAGTCCAGAATACAACAATACTACAAGGAAAGTTATATTAAAATTGTAACACAATCGCGGCGATGAAACCAACTGATGTCATTATCATATGCAAATTACTCGGCGTTTGTTACGAGTGTGCAATGAATACAATTTGTTTGAATGAAAGCTTGGATAAGCACACATTAATCTGGTGACAAATTACCTGCCTACTGTTTTTTAGCTTGTAATTTCATATGTTACTGTTTAATTTATTCATACTAATCCCTACTAACATTATAAATATATATGTTTTTGGTTTATTTTGTTTTATTTTTATTTTTGTTAATTATTTGTATGTTTTCATCTTTACTTATTAGCTCCTCATTATATTTTTATATTATAGCTTTGTATCTCGTTAGAGGTTCTCGGGTTCAAAGGAACCCGGTCCTTTGGAAGGCTTGCGTGGGAACACAGGTCCAACACGTAGAGGCCCCTTTGAGACAACAATATTTTTTAATCTGACGCATTGACCGGGATCCATCTCTGAGTAACCATAGGCAATTGCTCAGAGATGGTCACCGGTCAATGCGTAGGAGCTATGGAACATATGGAAAACTAAAACAGGGCTATGGAATGGAGTTTGGATGGACTAAGTACTGAGCTATTGATTGAGACTATCGGACGTCCGCCTTTTCAACAGTCTCAAATTGAAAGGTTAGCGGACGGTGACTCGCCTCCCACTAGATGGGCCCCCACAAAGCGGCGTAGTGCCTCGGGCGCAACATCGGTGTGGTCGGCTAAGGGTGTCGGGTGTATATTATACATAATTTTTAAGATAATATCATAGTGAAATCGGACACATCAAAGCATGTCGTGTTTGCTTTCAAACGGTTATGCATTTACAAAAGCAATTTTATGTTAGTGATATAAACTTTTGTATTGTGTATGTAATAACCACTAGCAAAACTAAATAAAATAAATAAAATAAATAAATAAATAAAATAAAATAAATAAATAAATGTGAATGTACATTTGTTTGTTACGCGTTCACACCAAAACTACTAAACCCATTATGATGAAACTTTGTAAATATATTCTTTTTTTTTAGCTTCACGCTGTATGTAGCAGAGTCGGCAGAGGGCACCTGAGAACCTAGTGTTATGACACTCCGTTCTCTTTCAACGATTCCGTTGCCTACTTTCCGCCGGATTGAGGCATTGCATGCTGAGCCTCAGAAGCGAAAAGAAAGAACAGAGCGGGGAAAGTATAGTATTAGTTTTTTAGTTTAGTATTTTCATTTCCTGGGTTTGGTAACAAGGCAAAACGTGGCGTTAAGTTCCGCAACTCAGCACACAATACCTTGATTCGGCGGAAAGTGGGAAACGCAGTCTCTTAACACTAAGCTCCCTCTGCCTACCCTGCAATATGAAGAATACAGCGTGAAGCTAAATAAATGTAAAGAACGAAAAAACAAAGCTTGACACCGGTATCCTCTTTAATACCTTATTTTTGTAGTGTATTTAAAAAAAAGATTTTGCTAATATATCAAAAATTCTCATATTTTTAAAACTTTAGGTATAATATTTTTTACATTTCTAAATAGCTCGCTTGGTTTGTACAAAAAGGATCATTTTGTTTGAAAAAGTAATAAATTGGGCAAGAACCTAACAAACTCGCGAAAAAAGTTTCGTGTTTTAGCCGTTGATAAATGTTACAGTAATCAGTATATGTCTACTCTTTGAAAACGTTGCCCGTTGATAGACGGATGGACCTATACTGTCTGGGTTATATCAAATATATTAAATGAAACTAATTTAACCGGATTATTTGTATATTTTAGTATTGGAAAATACATTTTTGGAAACCCGACGTTTCGAACACTTTACAGTAGTCCATAGTCACAGGTAGTAAGTAAGTAAGTAAGTAAAAGCTTTATTCCAAAACACACTGTAAACATTATTAATAATAACAGGGCAATAAAAGAAAACACAAATCATAAAAAGAACAACAAAAACAACAACTACTTAAAAAACATAAACAAAAATCAAATAATATTGTAATATGTGTACAGCAGTGTGCAAAGAAAAAGGTAGGTCACTCAGCATATAAGTTGGCACATGAGTCACAAGACTCAATGAGAACCACTGATTTTCAGTGACCGCCTAGATGAAGTCGCGCCTGCGAGCGATACCTACTAGTCTACTTGTCACCTGTAATGTATCTTCGAATACAAAACATACGCGATTGATCCAATTAAAATAGTTTCATTTAATATGTGAAACAATCGCGAAAATCAAAGAGCTCATCATATCATATATTTTATTTGAAATAGGAAAAAATGCTTATTTTTAACCCCATACTGTCTGGATTATATATTATTTTACTTATATTTTTTTACTTAAATTAGGATTTCAAAAATGATTGCGACTGTAAACGTGACAGGTTGTGGGTTCGATTCTCACTCCAGGAAATGTAAAATTTAGTATTTTCATTTCTTGGGTTTGGTAACAAGGAAAAGCGCGGCGTTGGAGTTCCGCTCAGAGAAACGGAATTGTTGATAGAGAATGGAGTGTCTTGAACACTAGGTTCTTTGGTTCCCCCTCTGCTCACCCTTGCCATATGTGGATACAGCGTGAAGTTAAAAACCTAGTATAATTAAGCCTCCCAGTCCGAATTGAACCAGTCCCGTTTACAGTAACACACTTTTTCACTGGCGTTTCCTTTAAACTTTTTATTATACGAGTATATAGTAAAAAGAAAAAAAAACAATTATTCCATAATTAAAATTCTTATTAAGCATACACATTATAAACAAACAGAAAACTAGTATATTAAATGCGAACAAAATTTTTTTTATTTTCACGAAGTATGCCTTTATCAAAGGGTGGCTATTGTCCAGATAGAGGCGGCGCGGCGTCTTAATGAAATA
This sequence comes from Philaethria dido, assembly GCA_033558755.1. Taxonomy (NCBI): domain Eukaryota; kingdom Metazoa; phylum Arthropoda; class Insecta; order Lepidoptera; family Nymphalidae; genus Philaethria; species Philaethria dido. The sequence continues at coordinate 13,183 of JAKGSA010001754.1, read as the reverse complement.
GTTCCGTGCCTTATCGACCTATTGTGGTTGATGACCCTTAGTGACTTTATATACCCTATTAGTATGACTTATATTTATTTCGCTCACTATTTTCGTTCTGGTAACAAGGCAAAGCGCGGCGATGAGTTCCGCCACTCAGCACGCAATACCTATCCGCCGGATAGTGGAGAACGGAAATGTTAAAAGAGAACGGAGTGTCTTAACACTAGGTGCTCTGGTTTTCTTTGTCTACCCTGCTATGTGTATTATACAGTGGGTAGCTAAAGAAATATATATTTATTTTTTTACTTATGCACTCTGGTAAAACGGCGTTGAGTTCCGCCATGCAATGTCTTAAATTAAAAAATCTCTAATTACACAAACTCGACGAAACAAGGTATCACTTCCTTCCGTTTCATCAATTTCCGGTTGTACTGAATCGTTAAGTGAAGATGTATTAGGAAAAACATTAATAAGAAGCGTAGATAAAGCTTATTATGTTTTTCCTGTTCTATATAAAGATATCCTGTATTTACAGCTGTCGTACAGTAATTAAATTTTTTATTTTTTTTTACAATTTTCATTTTTAATATCTATTAGTATGTAAATATTATACTAGATTTTGTCAAACAAAATTGGAAACAATTGATAATTATGATTTTAAGAAAAGTAAAATGCACTTGTAAGTCAAATTATTACGAATAACTCTCTCACTCTTATATAGTCACCAAATTTTAATAGGACCACAAGAGGACATAAAAAGCGCTAAGCTAGCTATCATATATATAAAAAATATCAAAATTGGTTCATCCCTTAAAAAGTTATGCGAAAACACTAAAAAACAATCGATTTGCGAACCTCTTCCTTTTGAAATTGATTAATAAAATATACTTCTAGAATATTACACATACCTGTCATTTCCGATCTTACGAGTATTATTAATAAAATATTGAATGATAATAGAAGTATATTCCAAAGAAACAGGAGTTCCAGGTTTTTCTTTATTTAGTTATTGATCCACCAACGTTTGTTTACATCTGTACATACAACTATTTTTTTTTTTTTATGGATACCGGATTACAAACGAGCAGAAGGGACTGCCTGGAGTTGTAGTGGAGTTACCTTCGCTCCATGAACACCCACAACACAAGAGATGTAATTACGTAAAGCTGTTAACCTAGGAGACAGATGGAAAGGGAGGCAGACGCAGTAAACCTGCGCCGAATCACTTGGGTAGGATGGTGGGGAAAGGGGAGCCCTGGGCTCTCACATGCCACGGAACCGGAACACATCATAAGATATTTGGCGGTTCGTTCTTGACATGATAGTGGTCGCGAGCCAGACGGGAGGACGAACCCTCCTACCACCAAAACATACAACTAACATATTCAGTACACAGGACTAAATCTAGGTGTAACAAACATTTATAGATAGATACATCAAGCCTAGTTAAAAAAAATCTAATAATATAGTAATAAGATAAGAAAAAAAAACGCAGAAAAAGAATAGCAAGAGAAAAAATATTTAGGAAGACTGGCATTTTGTATTATAACATTAATCGAATTATTAGTTGTCAATTTCATGTCGTTTATAATGTATCTCATGAAAGGGAATGAAGTAAGTTCTCTGTATCTCGAGCGATATTGTCTTTGCGCATGTATTTGATTTCAATATAAATATAATCATATTCCAGATAATTTCGCTGATCCATCGAAAAGTCGGTTAAAATTGGACAATCGCGTATATTTTTGGTATTCGGAAATACATTACAATTTAAAAAGTAACATATAACATATTTAGTCAAAGACATCTTAAAGCAAAATACACTAATTTAAACATAAGTGGCGCAGAGGCACAAGCGTGCCACTGTAAACGCGACAGGTTGTGGGTTCGATTCCCACTCCAGGAAATGGAATTTTTCATTTTCTGGGGCAACGTTGTCGTCAATATCATTTGATGTTTGATAATATTGTAATGTAAGTAATAATGGTATACTAAATGGAATAATTAATTAATGGACATAATAGATTTAAATATTAATATATAGTTAATATAGTTTTTAACTTACTTCAAGAAAAGAGGAGGTTTTCAACGCATGTCGTGGCGCAGAGGCACAAGCGTGCGACTGTAAGCGGGACAGGTTTTAGGTTCGATTCCCACTTCATGAAAAGCTTAGTATTTTCATTTCCTGTGTTTGGTAACATGAGCGGAAATGTTAAAAGAAAACGAAATGTCGTAACATGTTATGCGGGATACATCATGAAGTTAAATATATATATATATACACATAAGAACTATCAAGACCCTCTTCCTCGCTCATTGTGATATAAATAAGACATAGTCGACTGTCCCCTCCTTAAATCGTTTTCCGTAATAAATGGAAGGCACTCATTAAACGACATTACGTCCTCTGCAATTTAACATCGCGTTTTGTCTAATTAAAAAAATTTCATTTAAATATAAAATTTCTAAGGTAATAAAAAGTCTTTATACGTGAAGCAAAAATTTTGGACCCCATTTTTACAAAAATTACGCGGACGGAGGTGCATGAAACTTAACACACCTTTAGTTTATATAGAGAAGGAGTGCAGAATGATACTTTTCTTTTTAAACAATACATAAAAAATATAAAAATTGAATGAAATAAATGTTACACACACTACCATAGTTTGACTTACTAGGACGCGTTATTAACGCGTCAACGGGGATACTAGTATACGTAAAGGACTCTTTTGACTCTTTTTTTACGGCATATTTAATTTTTTTAGGAGAATAAGTCCAGAAAGCAAATATTTTTCTTGTTAATGCATTAGAAATATATTAAGAAAATAAAATAAATATCACACACACATGAGTTTGAAATTTTAGAACATCTAATGTGAAGAACTCCGTTGTCAGTTTTACGACCGGCTTCAAAATAAACGTACGTAATTGGCGGAACTCTCTTACTACAACAAATAAAAATGTCCCCGAGCGGGACTCGAATCCACAACCAATCGCATGTGATGGCCTCAATACTAAATCATTATAACTTAACCAAAAAATAAAGTTACTTTAACTCAAAACTTACTTGCTTCCTATGACCTACATATACCGGTTTACGTCTACATATCGGCTTCCCTATATATTCTGGCTCATCTTTATATAATTTTCACCCTTCACCTCAGATACCAGCTTCTGATTTTAGCTTATTTAAATGTAGTTAAGATCTGATGAATAGTTTTTGAGTTATTCGTAATAATTTTATTTTGAATATATTTAACTCAAAGTTACTTTATTTTTTTTCTTAAAATCTTAATTATAAATGTAAGTTATAATGATTTAGCATTAAAGCCAGCACAAACCATTGGTTGTGGATTTGATATATACGAGTATACCTTTATAAAATTTTCACACACCACTGGTCGGTTAAAATATTTTCAACTACTTCACGCTGTATCCTGCATATAGCGGGGTAGGCAGATGGAACCAGAGAATCTAGTGTTAAGACACTCCATTCTCTTCCAAGATTTCCGTTCCCCACTTTCAAATACTTAAAAATACTTAAAATACTTTCAACTATAGCTAAAAATTTAAAAAAAGTCTTAAATAGTAGCTTTTGAGATTACTGTAGTAATAAAATGCTAACCAAAGCACTAATTTTATTTGCCAAGCTAGCCACATTCTCTAAAATCCACCCAGTTTAATGAAATAAGTAACTCGCTCGTAAATTAAGGGTGCTTGGTAAATTTTGTTGATTACTACTAAGGGATTAAGTTGTTACTTCAATTTTCTATGTAATTGTACTTTTTTTTAAGTAAATAAGGAAGGTTTCATGGAGCTATAGTACAGTAAGGCAAACAACCTGCGAGGGGACGGGGTTAGAATACTATTTCCCTCTGCCGCTGGCTCGTTCGTTCGTCTCCCGACTGGCTAGCGGCCACTATCATGCCAAAGACGAACCGCCAAATATCTAATGATGTGTTCCGATTCGATGACATGTAAGCCAGGTTTTCACTATTCCCACCCATCCTTTTCCCAGAATGTAGTGGTTCCGATGGCGAACTGCCGTGTCCACTGCATTGTTTTCTCCCCTTCATCATCATTCATTAACATAATAATATATTGTAAAAAATAAGTGGGAAACGGAATGTCTTAACACAAGGTTCCCTCTACCTACCCTGCTATATGCGGGATACAGCGTGAAGCTATGTATATATGTTGTAAAAATAGCTTCAGTATCTACATTGTAAAAATGTAACTACATATAAAAGTGTCATAAATCTCGTTACATCTGTACTCAGTGAAGTAAAAAGTAACTTATATTGACAGCCATGGAAGCAATATTCTTTGAAAAAAGATTGTACTAAACTTTTGTCAGTTAAAATTTAGTCCTGAAACTTTTAGATACGATTTTTTATGTATTACTAGCTGTTACCCGCGGATTTGCTCGGTCAATGGCAGTCTATACTACATACTATAGTGTATAATGCGTATATACGTTAATTTGAAGACTTTGAAGTAGCTAGATTTTAATTTTTATGACAAACAACAATATTTGTTGTTGTTAGTAATTATTACTGCCACAATATATACATATATATATATATATATATATATATATATATATATATATATATATATATATATATATATGATGATCGGTTGAGTAGTTTTGGCGTAAAAGCGTTACTAACAAACTTAAATTCATACTTATAAGCAATACAATGTATTGCTAATTTATTCAAGGTAGAAAAAAAGCCATATGGTTTTTATTGTAAAAAATAATTTCATTCGTGTTTCATTTCATTTTACTTCATATTATAGCTTGAATAAATTATCAATACTCAAACTTCGGAACTTATTTATATATTATTTTTAATTATTAATCTATACTCCTGGACCACAAGAAGTTTGCTAGTAAGGTTGGCCTCTTTAATAGGCGATCGAACTTACTCAAACTTGTTAGGCAGCTTCCTATATAACGTATATTGTTTTAAAGTATAACTGTACACTACGTAATATATTCAGAAATTTATATACAGCTTTAATAATAATATGATTTTATAATGAAATATTAAAAAACTTGTAACGCCTGTCGTGGCGCAGAGGCACAAGCGTGTGACTGTAAACACGATAGGTTGTGGGTTCGATTCCCACTCCAGGAAATGGAAGTTTTCATTTCCTGGGTTTGGTAACAAGGCAAAGCGCGGTGTTGAGTTCCGCCACTCAGCACGCAATGCCTCAATTTGGCGGAAAGTGGGGAACGGAGTGTCTTAACACTAGGTTCCCTCTGCCTACCCTGTTATATACGGGATACAGCGTGAAGCTATGTATGTATGTATTAAAAAACTTTCTTACAAGTTAATACAGAAGAAACTCCTTAGCAATTCATGAATTTACCGAGCGGATCCCCATCGCATCGGAGAGTGCCTAGGACTTACGACCCAAGTGTAGGTTTAAAGGGTCACTTTAAAAATGCGCATTTATGTTCACTCCACTGTCCGCTCTCCTCTCTAAAAACGTATGAAAATTCCGAAATAACTTGATTTTTTTGTAGCTTCACGCCGTATTCCGCACATATCAGGGTAGGCTGAGGGAACCAGAAAACTAGTGTTAAGACACTCAGGTCTCTTTTAACATTTCCGTTCCCTATTTTCCTTTGAAATTTAGTGTGGGAACTCTTCGCCACGCTTTACCTTGTTACCAAAGCGAGAAAATGTAAATACTAAATAGTATATAATATGAAAAAATTAAAAATGGTTTTTCTCAGGTCTGAGGTATTAAATTTTGTGAACTGGTGGTAAATTATTTGACGTTCAAAAAATGAAGCTTGTAACTTCTTACTTTGAATAAAATTATTTGATTTGATTTGATTTAAATTTCCTTGAGTGGGAATCGAATCCTCAACCTGTCGCGCTCACAGTCGCACGCATGTGCTTGCGCCACGACATGCCACGACAGGAGTTTGATAAGAACGTATTAAATAGCTAGAGCGCTTGGGCGGTTAAGTTCTGCTACATTAAATACTAAATCTCGATGGAAAGCGGTGAAGAGAGTGTCATGACACTGACTTTTCCCTTACTATCGTACTAAATGGGATATAGAGTGAAGTTATTTATTATTCAAAATTTTAAGCTAGCCTTAATGCAACAAGGCTTTCATATCTTAATCAAAAGAGATATTATTCCAAGACGAAGGAAACTAGTTGAAAGGTTTGTATGGAACCAACAATAGAAGTAAGTCAACAGTCAACGTAATCGAGGAGTCGCTAGCAAATATTCAATTTCCGATGCACTGGATAAAACTAGATTTTGCGGCTATCTCTCAAGCGAAGGAGGTCGATTTCAAAATATATTTGATAAACTTGGTCAATTTTTACCAATTTGTGGTGGGAAATGGTAAAATGTAATATTTTCTTTCTATTTCCCAGTCTCTGTCTTCATGGCTTTTGTAACCTTCAAAAAAGAATACTAATATTTCTAACGCCTGTCGTGGCGCAGAGGCACAAGCGTGCGACTGTAAACGCGACAAGTTGTGGGTCCGATTCCCACTTCAGGAAATGTAAAATTTAGTATTTTCATTTCTTGGGTTTGGTAACAAGGCAAAGCGCGGCGTTGAGTTCCGCCACTCAACACGCAATGCCTCAATTCGGCGTAAAGTGGGGAACGGAATTGTTGAAAGAGAATGGAGTGTCTTAACACTAGGTTATCTGGTCCCCTCTGCCTACCCTGCTAGATATGCGGGATACAGCGTAAAGCTAAAAAAGAATGAAAAAATATTTTATTGTTTTAACACGCTGCAATTGAGGTATGGTAGTGTCACCGCTTGATAAGTATGTTAATCTTTAACCGATTTCAAAAAAGGAAGAGGTTTTCAATTCAATTGTATTTTTATGTGTGTTACCGCAACTTTTTACTGGGGAAAATTACTTAGATGATTCTATTTTTCTATAATAGCTAGTGTTTCTAATGTGGTGCTATTTAAGTTAACATCTGACAAACAATTAGTTTTTGAGTTGTATACATTTAATATCTATATATTAATACGTGAAGCAAAAACTGTGTATCCCTTTTTAATATTACGCGGACGGAGGAGCATGAAACTTGGCACACTTCTAGTTTATATAGCGAAGAAGTGCACAATGACAATATATTTTTAAAATAATGCACAAAAATATATTAAATTAGTAAAATAAATGTTACACACCCTACCATGTGTTTATATAAAGTGACATATACGTTGCTAGGCAACGCGTTAGTAACGCGTCAACGGGGATCTACTAATATTAAATTTACTATATTTTATTATGTTTCATTTGCTAAAAGTAGTATAAATAATGCGAATAAAAATCCTATACTAATTCAACGTTCTACGAATAACTTCAAAAGCTCGTAATAGGGTCTTAACTTAATAGAATACACTTTAATATTTTTGTACTGAATGTGAAACGTCCATTTCTGACCAAAATTTATTATTATAATATAATAGAAAGCCTGAAATATTTATTCTATTTATTTTGTGTCTAGACACGTGGCAGACAAAGTCATGAAATGGATGCCTAACTTTACTTAACTTAACCTTATTGATTAAGTAAAATCGTTACTAATCGCCTGTCGTGGCGCAGAGGCACAAGCTTGCAATTGCAAAGGCGCCCGTGTGTGGGTTCGATTACCACTCCAGGAAATGAAAATATTAAATAATATTTAATATCTTCAGTTCCTGGGTCTGGTAACAAGGCAAAGCGCGGCGTTGAGTTCCGTTAATCAGTACGTAATGTCGGAGGAAAGTGGGGAACGGCAATGATAAAAGAGAACGGAGTGTCTTAACACTAGGTTCTCAGATTCCCTCTTATGTGCGGGATACAGCGTTAAGCTATGAATGAATGAATGAATTTTATCTAGAATCCTAAACTATTATTGACTTTTAAATAAATTTTAGAAATATCTACCTAACTTGACACCCATTTATATGAACTAGAGTAACCCGTCCCCGTTGACGCGTTAACAACGCGTTGGCTTTAGTAATGTATATGTCACTTTATATAAACATGAATGTCAAATCATAGTAGAGTGTGTAACATTTATTTTGCTAATTATTATACTTTTTATTCATTATTTAAAAAAAAATATATGCATTCTGCACTCCTTCTCTATATAAACTATAAGTGTGCCAAGTTTCATGCTCCTCTGTTCGCGTAATTTTCGTAAAAAAGGAACCAAAGTTTTTGCTTCACGTATTTATATATAGATATTTATTTCGGTAGAGATATAAAGAAAAGAAAAAGAAAAAGAAAGAAAGAAAAAATTGTCTATTCTTAATATTATGCTTAGCTCCCATTTTCCGCGTTTATGTTTGACAGGATCACGCTTAGTAAAAGTGACTATGTGTACTCATTTTATGAACGCTCATATAAGTTATGTTTGACAGAGATGAAATGTGATAACTTGTCTTCAGGGTCGCGTATATCTTAACTTTAGCTTTTATATTTTACAAATCGTTTCTACATATATTTTAGTGACGTAAAAATTGTAAGTAGACTATATTGTTGTTAAGATTTAAAAAGGAAGGAGGTTTCAGATGATTGTATTTTTATGTGCGTTATGCGAAAAGCGTATTTTTTTATTTTTATTATTTTTTAGTGATGCGGACGACGGCGCGAGCAAGAGGTTGCACCTGAGCCGGTGGTGTTTTCCTTCGCCCATAGACATCACAGCACCAGAGATGTTGTAGATGCGTTTATAACCTAAGAGGATACTGATGGAAAGGGGACAATGTAGTAGTCCACTATCAAGATACTACATTTTGGGGAAAGGATGGGTGGGAAAGGGGAAAATCACGAAACACATGCCATCAAGCTGGAACACATCATTAGATATTTGGCAGTTTGTCTTTGACATGATAGTGGTCACTTGAGCCAGTCAGGAGGACAGACCTCCCTACCACCTAACAAAACTTTTTAATTAGGTGAACGAACCAATTATGACGATTCTTTTTTATATCATAGCTAGTGTCTCTGATATGTCCTATTTCAATTTAGTTAATATCTAAAAGAGTAGCAGTTTATATGGTTTATTCGTAATAAATTTTACGTTTTTACTACATTTAATTTGACATCGTTTTTCTTTTCTTAAAACTTACATTTATCCCAGCAAGAAAAGAATTAAATAAAGGCTTTACTAAATTTATAATAAAATAAGACCATCGTAATTAAATATCTGACTACATAGACGGTCGGCCGTGAGTTCGAGTTCCCTCTCAGGGGAATAAGCATTTTAAGTTGTAATCATTACTCTGCTCCAGGCACGACAAACCGCGGCGTTGTTTCGCCACTTCACGCAATATCTCGAATTCATTGGTAAAGTGGAGGGAATATAATTAATCTTGACATAAATTCTCTGAACAGGTATAAAGTTACTTTCAATGTATGGTAATATATTTTTAAACTTGAAACTTAGCTTCACGCTGTATCCCGCATATAGCAGGATAGGCAGGAACCAACCTAGTGTTAAGACACTCCGTTCCCCACTTTCCGACGAATTGAGGCATTGCGTGCTGAGTGGCCGGAATTCAACGGCGCACTTTGCCTTATTGCAAACCCAGAAAATATAAATATTACACTTTTATTTCCTGGGTGGAAATCGAACCCACAAACAAATCAGCGTACGATGCACGCTTGTGCCTTTGTGCCACAACAGGCGTTATATATATTTTGGCAAAAATAAAGATATTAGCTTTTATTCTTGTATCACGTCTATGTTATTGTGCCTTCATACTTCTATTTACGTGAACCGTGACAAAACTTTTTCATACGATTGTTACAACTTTTGTTAGCATCTCTGTAAGAAGATTTTTACAAAGCCTCGCCAAAGCCTGACTCAAATATCCTTGTAAGAACTCTTATACACTTATAGTTCTTCAATTAATTTGTTTTGTATGACAAAAATCCGGTTAAAATAATTATATTAATAATGAAAATTACTAGTGGCCCAGTTGACAACATTACAACAACGCATTGTCCTTTAGTAATCTTCTCTTATATCTCACTTGGTAAACAATGGCAGTGTGTGTAACAGTTATTTTATTAATTTAATATATTCAGTATTGCAATATTTTAAAAAAGATATAATCATTCTACACTCCTTCATAATTTGAACTATATGTACTTGGTTCACCTAGTGAAACGTTCTACGGTATACTTTTCTTTAAGTTTTTAAAAACAAATATATATATATATATATATATATATACATATATATATCTCTTATCTCTCTTATATATATATATAAATATATACTTTTTCATTGCGAAAAACTTGTATCAATCCACTTATCAGCTATTATAACTACCACAGTGATACCATTATACTAAAAACAAAAAAAAAGCTCTTCACTCCTTATCCACAGTGTACCTAGTGATGGCGGAGATTTATGAAAATTTATATATCTAACGCCTGTATATAACGCTACGTGGCGCCAAGAGCTGAGCGATGCGACTATCAAACGCAACAGGTTGTGGGTTCGATTCCCACTCCATACTTATATATATATATATATATATATATATATATATATATATATATATATATATATATATATATATATATATATATATATATATACAGTAAATATATACGTTTTAAAAAATATTTTCTACAGTTTCCCCAAAGTGGGTGGTATTACTTAAAATTATCAAAGTACATAATAGTTCTAAAAACTGTTTATCTGAATGAGTACATTATTTTCAACACTGTTTCAGAGACCAGAGTTAATGAGACCCGTCAGCCGTCAAAAGCGAAGGTGATGGGCTTTATCCACTGCAGCTGGATGTACATGATAAATACGAAGAAACAGTTACAAAATATAACTATAGTTTTATATTAACTTTAAAATTTTTGGTATTCTGCAATTTTATCAATCTCTTCAAATCGGACGAAGAGCAGTATCTAGACTCCTAGGCTCTCTCCACCTTCCTGCTAGATATATATATACCCTTATATAACCATATACTCTATACTATATATATATATATAATGCGTTTTCATACTGCAATCTTGGGAAATTTACGTTTGAGTCCGCGCTCGCATCGATTATTGTCCATTAGTTTTTGGGCAAGTGCGTTAGGATGGGTTAATATTCTTTTCTTATATGCGTTATATGCGTTTGTATATCTGACTCTTTCGTCTCCCTGCTAGATATATATAATAAAAAATACAGTGAGTTGAGAAAAATATTACACACATGCCTTGTATTTTTTTCTTTTTTTTTAGTTTCACGCTGTATCCTGCACATAGCAAGGTAGGTAGAGGGAACCGGAGAACCTAGTCACGTTCCGTTCTCTTTCAACAATTCCGTTCCCCACTTTCCGCCAAATTGAGGCATTGCGTGTCTTGTATTCGACTTATACATTTAGTAGTTTCTAATGAAATTTCAATATATTAAGAATTAAATTGTAACTTCTTTCTTATAGTAATTTTTAAATTCCATACAATTTGATTATAATGTATGTCGTGGTGCAGAGACACAAGCGTGCGACTGTGAACGCGACTGGTTGTGGGTTCGATTACCAATCCAGGAAACGGAATTTTTCATTTCCTGAGTTTGGTAAGAAGGCAAAGCGCGGCGTTAAGTTCCGCCACTCAGCAGGCAATGCCTCAATTTGGCGGAAAGTGGAAAACGGAGTGTCTTAGCACTAGGTCCTTTCACGTGCCACTGAACTGTGGAATGGCCTACCTGCGGCAGTATTTCCAGGTCTATACGACATGGGCACCTTCAAAAAGCGCGCCTACTCCCACCTCAAAGGCCGGCAACGCACTTGTATCTCCTCTGGTGTTATACGGGGCCGTGGGCGGCGGTGATCACTTACCATCAGGTGACGCGAACGCTTGTTTGCATTGTCCTTTCCATAAAAAAAAGGTTTCCTCTGCCTACCCTGCTATATGCGGTATACAGCGTGAAGCTATGTATGTATGTATGTAATTTGTTTATACAGGAGACAGAGAGTAGTTAGAGAAATCTAGTGTTAAGACACTCCGCGTATTCATCTTCACTACGCATTTTCTTCTTATAACATATAACGTACCCATATTATCTAAGTTACTAGAAGAATCGTTATATGCAATAACCAACGTGCACCATATTGAAATCTTTTCTCATTATTTATACATTTACGAGCTACGTACATGCGCAAAGACAATATCGCTCGAGTTACAGAGAACTTACTTGATTCCCTTTCATGAGATACATTATAAACGACATAAAATTGACAACTAATAAAATCTGGAACACAAAAGTGTCTTTGGAATACGCTTCTATTATTATTTGATATTTTATTAATAATGTGGTCGGAAATGACACATCTGTGCAAAATTGTATAATAATATTTTATTAACCTACTTCAAAAATGGAGGAGGTTCTCAATTCGATAGTTTTTTATGTGTGTTACCGCGAAACTTTTTACTTGGGGAACCAATTTTGGCAAATGGCAGCGGATAGATGCGTTACCCAGGACCGGAATGGTTGGCTCTATGAGGAAGGCTACGTTCAACAGAGAACGGCTACAAACCAATCGCTTTTACAGTTAAACGCTGTCTGATTTTGTATTTATTTATTTATTTATCCTTTATTGCACACAAAAAATTATATAAATGCGCAAAAAGCGGATTTAACGCTAAAAAGCATTCTCTACCAGCCAACCTTGTCATGTAGGAAATAATTGAGCAGACGCTTAAAAGACAACATAAATTAATAGATACATATATATATATATATATTTTAAATAAAATTGATGGTAAATATACATACAAAAATACAATATAATACAATACTATATAAATACGATACAATACTATAAAAATGTAAACAAAATTTATTTATTTTTTTTAACTTCACGCTGTATCACGCATATAGCGGGGTAGGCAGAGGGAACCAGATAATCTAGTGTTAAAACACTCCATTCTCTTTCAACATTTTCGTTCCCCACTTTCCGCCAAATTGAGGCATTGCGTGTTGAGTGGCGGAACTCAACGCCGCGCTTTGCCTTGTTATCAAACCCAAGAAATGAAAATACTAAATTTTACACTTCCTGGAGTGGGAATCGAACCCACAACCTGTCGCGTTTTCAGTCGCACGCTTGTGCCTCTGCGCCATGACAGGCGTAAACAATATACTAAAATTAACTGCATAAATAGCTTTTTATATATATGTTCTAGTAAATCTAACATTTT
>JAKGSA010001753.1:0-37974 GCA_033558755.1 Philaethria dido | reverse complement strand
CGGTCGTCGGGGGGGGGATCGTATGCCCCCTCGCCGTGTGGCGAGGGGTGTGTGCCTACTGTGTCCTAATGTCTCCGCCTTCGGCGGCGGGGGTGTATGCCTATACTATTTACTCACGTGTGTGGGTGGGCTCGAGCTGGACACTAACACTACACTACACTACACTAAACCAACGGAGACTGCCGCTCACGACACAACGTTGCCGCTGTCCGTTGCGGTCCTCTTCGTTCTTCACTGTAGTGTTCTTTCTTCTTTCTTCAATAGCGTTTTATGCCCAGTTCTCGGATCGGTTCGGTAATTGCTGGTTTTGACACACTTTGGATGCGTATCGGATGACGGATAGCTTGGCCGCGTAGACATAAGACGTCCGTACGGTTCGGCGATCGAAATCGGAATCCTCTGTCGCTACCGGCAAATGTGCCTCTTTTTATTCCTCCCTACGTACGCGCGATAGCCAATGCCTGAGCGAGATGCATCCGTCTCGTTGTTGTCGTCGTTGTCGTTCGGTCGCCGTCGTTGTTCGATCGCCGTCGTTGTTGTTCGATCGTCGTCGTCGTTTGATCGTCGTCGTCACAACTCGCTCGCGTTCGTAATCAAGCATTGGCTATAGCCAGCCTTTATTGTACGTAGGGAGGTGATAATACACTATTTTAATTATTATTACTATATACAATTTTAATTATACTAATTACTAATTATACTAATTATTAACTATTATGTCCGTCGTCCGCTACACTGACATTATTTTTTCTTTGTTTTTTATTATAACATGAAGTATCGCCAGAGATGGCCTCTTTTGTCTTATAAATTAATTTAAATTAATTGGAACGGATTCCAAAGCAGTAGTCAAATTATACTGTTCAATAGGAACAGTTGTCTTTATAGCCAAAGAATTGGCTAAGTTTAGATGTATATAATAAGATAGCATACTTGCTATCTGTCTTTTGTAAAAGTAAGATAGGTGTAGCCTATCACATGTCAAGGTATTAGTTTTAAAATTAATTATGTTATTTATGTCAATTAAATTCATTTTACATTGATTGACATTTGTTCCTACATAATTACTATTACTTATGTAATATATTATTTAAGTTAAGTTATATCTAATATCATTTTCTTGTGGCAACTTCTTTATATAGGGAAATGTAAATATAACAATTTTTTTAACATTTAAATTCACAATTGTAATAGTTTTTTATTCACATTTCCCCTTCCCCCGACTAAAACAACCAAAATTGTGTTAGGACAATGAGTATCACTAAGGATTTTATTAATTATTTGGCAATAGGTCGCTCCAGGCCTACAATAATTTAATACAGATTGTCCCTTACAAATTTTATTTAAAATCACACCCATATTTTTCCCCAAATTATCACTATATATTTTAATATTGCATTTGCTATAAGTGGGTATGGGTTGAGATTTATTTTTGCCTATAAAGCCGTCCTGAGCTCCATCAACCTGAGATTGAGATGGAATTTCTGAAATCAGATCTCGAGGACTAGGTGAGGACGCTTGACACTCACAGACATAGTTTTTTGTGAGTGAGTCAAAGCGCTCAGTAAAGTAGTTTTGATTACAAATTTTAACAAGTTCATCCAAAGCTGATATGTGCTCTGTAATTTCTCTCTGAGAATATTCATTTTTGTAAGAAATTGATTTTAATTTATTATGTAAAGAATATATCTCAAGCTGCAGGGAGCCCACCTCAGCTTCATGTAACATTTCAATATTTTTCATCTTTAAAGAATAATTTTTTAAGTTATTTCTTATATTATTTCTCTCCATGCATAATTTGGAGTAATTTTTACATATGTTGTTTGTTTTGATTAAGCGACGTGTTTTTCTAATGTATTTATTTATTTTAATGTATTTTTTCAATTTATTTTTACTAAGAACTGGCTTGGAAGTCCCTGTGTCATCACCAGTCAAGTCTACTATTGATAAGTCATTTTTTGAGGTGATGATTGGGGAAATCAAAGAGAGTGCATTCCCAACCAGCTCTTCAAATAGGCTATGGGTCTGAGAGGCCTTCTGTTCCAAATTATTACTTTCTAATTCAAATATATGTTGCTGAGCCTCATGCAGTTGTGACTTAAGCTCATGGGTAAGCTTAAGAGCTTCTTCATATTCTATTCTGCACTGGTCAAACCCATTTACTATTTTGTGCAGATTATCATTCTCATCTAAAATATTTGAGTATTCTAAGTGCAATTTAGACAACTCATTTTTAAGGTCTTTATTTTTGTTGATAATCTGCAGCATTTCAATTTCTTTAGATGCCTTTAGTTCCTGGAGCGTCAGCTGGAGTTTATCCTCCGCCTGACGCGCCTTGGTACCGCGGGTCATCATATTTTATAGATTATATGTATGTACACAATATTATGTACGTAAAAATAGCTGTGCGAGCTTCTATGTTATTTTATAAATGTATTAATTATATAAGAGAGCAAGGGAGTGCAATTGATTTTAGAGTATTAAGAGTAAATTTTTAAACTTTTAAATTTAGTTCGTTACCTGCACAATGACAGCTGACGAACAATCAACAAACACTTTTTACAGTCTTACAAGCACTGTGATGTACTGATTATGTGATTAACAGTACAATAGTCCATAACATAAACACTTTTTATCAAATTACGCCAAATTTAACAATATAAAATAGTTAATTTTAATTTATTTTACGGGAGAAGTTACTATGACGTCTATATGTGAGTGTTGCCACAAGAAAAAAAAAAATTCAAATGACAACGACAATAATAACGATGGTTTACAAAAATTTCAATATTGTTGAACCAATCAAAACAGAGCAAATTTAAAATGTCAATCTCAGTCATAAACTACTCCTGCCATCTAGTGATGCATGCAAAAACCTCTTAAGTCATTGACTAATGTTGTTTTAGCAATGAACGTCTTTCACGCGGTATTATTAAAAGAGGAAGGAATGTATTGACTTAAGCGGTTTTTACCCAGAATACGCATCTACCTTTGAGGAAGCATTTTCTGCAAAAAAACGCATGTTGGAAAAAATGTGACTTAAGTGGTTTTTGAAATGACCGATTCAATTTGTATGAAAATAAACATTCTTTTGTTTCAACATTAACAAATGTTAAGTACTTATTAAATATAGTAATAATTAATCAGTAATTAACAACTTTACTAACTAATCAGCCTTTATGATTTTGTTTAGTCTTCAATCTTAACAGAGTTATTAATAATCAACATCTATAGTAATAATTATGGCACTTATTTAATTTTCAAAAGAATCATCAGCATCATCAAAATCACAGTTTGGACAAGTGTAAGTCTAAAAGCCACGATTTTTTCTGCATCTAGAATGGGCCCAGTTCTTACAATCTTGACACTGAACCCACTCTTCGCCAGAACGTGAGTTAGAGTAGGGGACACAGCAGACTAGGAAATAATATTCTAAATCGTCACCTTCGTCCTGAGAACTTTCACTTTTTGATTGAAGAACTTTTCGTTTGGCGGGCTTTCCTTTTAATGTTTTCTTTTCGTTTATTTTCCTTACAGCGCTTTGTTTAGTTTTACCCTTCCATTTGCCTTTCCCTTTTCGTTTCGTATTTTTTTATTTCTTCATTACCAACGCAAATTATACTTTTTTTACTTTGTTCTTCAGCCAAAGCTTGTTTTTCTGGAGTATCTGTTAATATAGCGGATTTTCTGAGACGTCTCTAATTTTTTCCCCTTCTAAGCGATGCTTTTGGGAACGGACGAATTGCTTCTGGGGAGAAATGGCCAGATTTCAGTCTTGGGAAAATGAATATAGGAGGAATTGTGTTTCCTAATGCATTCAGTGCCAGTTCTACAGTGACCAATGTACCTCGTTCCGAAGACACTACAGCTCCTACTTGCTTGGTTCCTTTTTTAGCGATGATTTTCCTCGGCTTCAAAACTGTTGTAACCCCGGCTTCATCCAAGTTATATATCCTCGATGGAGGAAACTTATATTTATCCAGCACTGTGCCGAGCTTTGTGAAAAACTCATTCACATTGTGTTTGTTAAAAGATGAAGCTCTACCTGCACTTGTTGATTCCGGGGTTCTAATGGAAAGTTGAGGATGTCTCTTAAGAAAACCAGTCAACCAATCTGGCCCAGCTTTCTCATTCTTGTGCCAAGATGGTGGTATATCAGGTGCATTGAATTTCTGTGCACATTCAATAGCCAGTTTTCGGACTTCCTCTGTTAAAAGACCAAAGAATATTGCTGCACATTTTACTAAGTATTCTGCTTATTGCTTTTCCTGTTCTTCACTAAAGACTAATCTTACTTTCTTATATCCAACTGCAGCGTTACCTATTCCAGATTTTAACTTTTTTATAAATCTATATAATGTCACATGACAAATTTCCAATTCTCTGGCAATCTTTTCTGGCCATCTTTAATAACTGCGTCTGCAGCCCTTTCCATTAACTCTAGAGATACAGAACCTCGTGTTGTTTTTCGAGTATAAGTCCGCATACTGCAAAAGAAAAACAATATATTACCAAATTATTAGTACAGATAGGCAAGTTGCTCGCAGGTCACTACAACATACCGAAGAAAAGAACAATCCAGCCCCCAAAACCACGTCGGGCCAAAATAAGTAAATAATGGGGGTTAAGTGTGGATAAAAGAATGTGACTTTAGAATAGTAAAAACAGGTTACTGATGGATTTATTTCGAAATTATCAAAAACCAAATTTTAATTATTTGACAATCACGAGATATACCAACAAAAAGAAATATAAAAATGATTTAGATTTGATGTGGATCATCAGCAACGACGTAAGTTCTTTCCCTTGCTGTTGCGGTGGCCACCGGCCTGATTAAGATGGCTTCTCGGCCGTCGATGTAAGCTTTGTTGTTCCGATTCACGACGTGCAAAGTACATAAGATTTATCCCCTTTTTCATGAGCATTATCGAAACAACTCTACCCCTGAGAACTTTTTAGCCCCGCCTCTCCTATAGTTATGACGATTGATATTGCGGCAACGTCGTTTTCACAATACCTCAAATGATTTCGATTGGGTTTAACTTTGAAGATAAGGGAGGCAGCCGAAGCACTGTGAATCCATGTCCTTTCAATACTCAAGTCAACTTTATACTCTCCTTAAGGGAAGTTTTTTTGTTTTTTAATACAAGGTCATAAACTTCAGGTTTTGTAGCTTGGTTCAGAGTGGGATATCGTTTGTATCTTCAGCTAAGTTCTTTATCTAATTTTGTTGGCCAAGTCCAACAAAAACCAACAAAATTTTGGTATTTTTTTCGGAATGAGTATTGTGGATAGGTTGCATTATGCATGACTTTCAGCTTAGGTATCATTTGGGAGATTTGGCAATAGCTTCCTTCCCCGTGAGCCACTGTACTTTCTTCAGGCCTGCGCGTGTATCTTCGGATTCGTCAAACCACAGCAATAGCTTGGTTATGCCTCTGCGAGGCTGATGGCACATCTCTTGTTTATTGGCTGCTTTAGAGCCTAATATAAATAAATGGCTGGAGCCAGGCAGGATTAAGCTTCTCGTGCTGACTGAGGGGTTTCGCAGTTATCTAACTCGCTTGATACAGTACCTGAATATTTGAATACATAGCCGGCAGCATACACTGATGAGAATCAAATGGCATGCTTGTATTCAGTAACACAAGTAGTCTTCATTTCCAGTGCAAAGACGCTGTTACAACAATATTTAACTATGAATGTTGGCTGAGTTCAAAACCAATGCTTGCCGAACACTGCAATATGCTAGTCGGCGGGGTCATTGAAACCCCATCGGGTCAGCTAGCTTTTCATCCTCCCGGTGGGTCGCAGCTGATCTTTTCCAAACCAGCAGCTTTCTTGCAATAGTGCAAAGATCGGAATGTTATTTTCAAGCCGTGCGGGCCTCTTGAATATTACCAAAATCGCCAGTAGCCGGAAAGAAGTCATCGCCCTCTGGCCCAGGTGGCCCGGCTGAGTGCCCGGAAGCTCGAGTCATCTGGGTGGGAAAGTTGTAGAAAGCCGTAAGGCCTGAAGGCGTTGATTTCGATCACTCCATACTGGGAACTACGGGACAAAGCCGTCCCCAGCTCCCGCGCAAGGAGCATTCCGAGGAGACGCTGAGGCCAACCCGGCCAGATGATCCAATGCAGCCATAGTCTCTGGTGGAAACACGTGAAGAGCCACCGCCTGGACTCCTATGCACTGAGAACACAGGTGCACCAAGGAAGAGCAAGCATTGGAGACTATTAAAGAGTATCGCAGGAAGATAGTGAGGACAGGGAGATCAACATCTTCGTGGCGATTGCAAAGGAGTTCTCGGATTGCTCATCTGCCAAACATGATGGGGACCTGGGCAGTTTCAAGCGCGGCCAGATGCCCCTCGAGGATGCCGCCTTGCCCTGCGGGTTGGCCAGATCGTCAGGTCATTGAAAACTGACTCCGGCTACCATATTATACTGCGAACAGCTTAAATTGCTGTTCACTATACGCAATTTCATATTTTCGGATGGAATCGATTTAACGGATTGCCGCCGTAATAAATGCAGTTAGTTCGTCAATGAATTCGGCGCAGTTGTAGCATGCCTCCCTTCCCCCGAGACCTTTGTTCCTTTTCAGGTATTGTAATCGAGTGTCCATTCGTTTTTGTACGTGATCAATGCACTCTTTTTTGTGTACATCAAAATTTTCGTAAGGTTTAGAATCCACGATGCTTTTTAATGTAATGAGTAGTCCCCGTCTACGCGATATACTTTTGGCAGCTACTGTAAAGTACAACAAACAACATCCCAATGATAAACTTAACTCAATATGAAAATATGCTAAATGTATATAGTGCGAACTTTTCCGAACTAGAGAATGATAAGACTGAAGAGAGACGAAAAGTAAATCTCAGACTTAAAAATACAAATACAGGAATCTACGTATACAGAATAGCACGGGGCCGCGAGGAAGTTGAATCATTTTTAGCTATTCTGCTACAATAAGAGATGTCAGTATCATTTATAGGGCATGCTACTACTCTGTCCAGCTTCTTTAAGACTGTAATTATGTTTTCCGTTTTATTGTCAGGTGCGCATTGAAGTTCTAAATTTGATGAACGCGTCAGTTGGTCTAATTGAATACAGCGCGCAGAGGAAGTAATGAGGTCATATTTGAGAGATTCATTCTCTTTCTTAATGCAATCGATATCTTGCTTGTATGTTTTTATTTCATCATCTAGTTTCTCAAATTGATTATCATAGTTCATAAAAGTAATAGATTCTTTAAAATTTCTTCATTCATTTTACGCAACTGATTATTAATATCGATCATGTAATCCGCAACGCAATTCCAAATACAGACTCGGAGTTCCTCCTTTATAATACTACGTAGATCTGAACGTGATAAACAAGAAGGTGAGCAGCAAGTATTCGCGTCCTTAGTGGCACGAAGCTGAACCGTTTCGCGTTTTGCCACGTTAATGTTAGAACGTGAGGTAGTCGACACGATCGGCCGGACTAGCTTGTTTAAATTATCATTTTTTGGAGCTTTACTGCGACAGGTAGGACATGTCCATTTCGATTTTGTATCATTAGTAAGGTTTTTAAATTCTTTATTAGATATACTGATGCAAAGATTGTGATAATGTAATAAACACAATTGGCATTTTAAATATAGATGATCTTCAATAGGCGACTGACAGACCGCACAGTGCATTTTTCTATTGTTAGTGTACGTAGCAAATTTTATAAAAAATATGTAGATACTTTTAGTTTTATTTTAAAGCTGCCGTGACTTAATAGTAGAAGCACCGGATGAAACGAAGAGTGGTGCGTAGTAGTGGTGCGACAGGAATGAATTGTTCCTTTACGCAGCCCGTTTCTTTTACTCGCGATGAGGAGGAGCCTGCCTCAGCAAACGCAGACGCTGCGAGTAGCGCGAGGAACAATGTTATTAAAAAATAAGAATTGCTCACGATACACTAATGCACTGCTTATGTAGCAAAATTTAGAGGATAATTCCGCGCAGAAGCTTACAAAATTAATTTAGAAAAACTTTAAACACGTCCACTCTCGTGCATGTCGCGACATGAAGTTCAAAAGTTCGTTGTTCAGTTTTTGGACCTCCAGTGCTCGCATGATTTGCAATACTTTTATTTCACTTCGACGTCGATTATTTTTCCAGTTAACCAACCAATCAAGGACGTGACTCCAAAAAGCGATGAAAATCCGCGTTTTCGCCATGAACCATCGCCGGAAACCGATACTCCGTCAGTTTGGCCATTTTTCTGCACTGCTTTCTTCATGTTTGCATTTCTCACTGCTTTCGTAGCAATTGTTATCGTGTTGACAAATTTATCATAAAATGAATAAAAAATTGGCTGCGGCAAATTCATGAACGCGCAATTTTTTTTGTGTCCATGTAATCCTATTCCAATCAGACGCATTGCAAGCACGATTCCAAGATTTATTTCATATGCATTGCGAATGAATTTGGAACTCCGAATATCCACATCGGGACATTTTGGGCAAGCGATCACAATTTTAAAGCCTATACCACGAGGACTTCTTTCTCGAAACGCAATGTCAGATCACGTTTTGCACTTCACGTGCTGGGCAATAACTGAAAAGACGGCGCAGAAATTGATGATTCTATAGCCGAATTGACTATTAACATGAATTCCTTGTTGCAGTCCTTCAGTTTTTTCGCCGAAATGCTGACGCCCTGCTCATCGCTCTCACATTCATATTGATTCATGGGTCGTCGTTTCATCCCGCCTGACCGACATCGCGTTGGATACGAGGTTTTCGTAACGTTTTTTCCAAGATACACTCGATCACTCATTTCAACTAACGCGTTCGTAAATTTTACTGTGAAATCGTAAAAAAACCACGGAAAGTACGCAAAAATCTTCGTTTATGAATAATCAATCGCTCTTTACTGTGCGCTTGCTGTCGCTAAACTAACGGAATTTTTCTTCATAATGCTCAAAAGGCTCGAAAGGACACGTGGACAACGTGGTTTGCCGCAGGTAGTCGTTTCGGAGTAAGTTTTGACGCGCTTGGCGCCGACCTCTTTATTTTTCTTGCACGGGATCTCTTTTTCCTTATTTTTAGAGGGTTTAAACTATTTTTGAAGCCAATAAAAAAAAACGTTATAATAAATAAATTTTTCAAAAAATTTACAGTAGCCTTACCCCTTGATGTACCTTGGGAATACTGCATTTATTACCGTTTTTGATCTCGTAGTTGATTGAGTGCGATTGTTACACGTTTTTAAATTAAATTTTATATCGAGAAACTCAATCAAAGGAAGCGCTATATCTAATGCAAAATTTATGTTAAAATCTCCACCTAAAATCATCGGAATCTTATCATAATTCTTTTTGAAAAGTCGAGATACCTAGTGAACAGCAATTTAAGCTGTTCGCAGTATAATGTGGTAGCCGGAGTCAGTTTCAATGACCTGACTTAGCTGGCCAACCCGCACAGGCTGCAAAGGCAGCATCCTCGAAGGGGCGCTGCATCTGGCCGCGCTTGAAACTGCCCAGGTCCCCCATCATGTTTGGCAGATGAGCAATCCGAGAACTCCTTTGCAATCGCCACGAATGTTGTCTCCCTGTCTACTATCTTCCTGCGATACTCTTTAATAGTCTCCAATGCCTCTTCCTTAGTGCACACAATGTTCTCAGTGCGCCAGGAGTCCGGGCGGTGGCTGTTCACGTGTTTCACCAGGATATGGCTGCATTGGATCTGGCCGGGGTTGGCCTCGTCCTCCTCGGTCTCCTTGCGAGGAGCTGGGGACGTCGGCTTGTCCCATTGGGATCTTTTAGTATGGGTGGTCAAGTAATATGTTAGTGCCAATGTTGCGGCTTTTTCTTGCTTCCCACCCAGATGGCAGGGCTTCAGGCTCAGGAGCTGAGGCCATTTTGGATAGAATGATGACTTCTTTCCAGCTACTATTTGATTTTGAAGTAATATTCAAAATTTGCAGCAAATGTATGAAACTCGCAGAGCGTTCAGCGAAACAGTAGTGCACAAAAATGTTTGGTCACGCGCTGTAGAGCTTAAAGCAACAGGACGGAAAGATCAATAACGATACATTTTGTAAATGTAAACACTACCAGGGGCTACAAGTAAGTATTGATTGGTTCAAATGTTGTAACTAAATATTGCAATGTTTTAGTAAAGCATTGGATATTCTGAATCCAGATGTAGCATTCACTCATTAAATATTAACATAGCTATTGTCTTATAGGTGAAGGTCGCTGTAGTGTTACTGGATCTCTTTAAACATGCAATTTCTCATAGTGTCTGCCGAGAAACATAATATTCAAATGTTAAGATTGCTATACTTAAGACGGGTCGTCTTTTCTTATTGCAGGTAGAACTATAGTCAACAGAGATGAATCATATAATCATATCAACCATTTATAATCTTGAGCCAAAGAAGGTTCTAAAACAGTAATAAAACAAAATTTAACAAACGGAATGCGTATAATTATAGAACATGGCAGAAGTGCAGAGGGTTTCGTATCAAATGCTGTGTTAACATACAGAGCAGAGATCAAATTCAGAGATTACCACGATAATATGAGCACAGAAAATTACTTAGTGGGTACAGGAGAAGCTAATACCAAATCTCCCAAATGATGCCTAAGTAGTCATGCACAATGCAACCTATCACAATACTCATTCCGAAAAAATACCAAAATTTTGTTGGTTTGTTGGACTTGGCCAACAAATTAGACATGGAGACTTGGCTGAATGCAAACGATATCCACTCTGAACCAAGCTACAAAACCTGAACTTTATGACCTTGTATTAAAAAACAAAGAAAACTTCAGCAAGTACAAAGTTGATGAATTATTCAAAGGAAATGGATTCACAGTGCTTCGGCTGTCTCCTTATTTTCCAGAGTTAAACCCAATCGAAAACATTTGAGGTATTGTAAAAAACGACGTTGCCGCAATATCAATCACAACTATAGGAGAGAGCGGGGCTAAAAGTTCTCGGGGTAAGTTGTTTCGAATGAAATAACACCATGAAAAAAGGGATAAATATATGTACTTTGCACGTCGTGAATCGGAACAGCAAAGCGCATCGACGGCAGCCATCTTAATCAGGCCAGTGGCCACCGCAACAGCGGGAAGAACTTACACGTGTTGCTGATCCACGTAAGTAAATATTTTTATATTTCTTTTTATTGGTATATCTCGTGATTGTTAAATAATTAAAATTTAGTTTTTGATAATTTCCGAAATAAATCCATCGAGTAACCTGTTTTACTATTCTAAAGTCACATTCTTTTATCCACATAACCTATTATTTGCTTATTTTGTGACACGTGCTTTTGGGGCTAGTTGTTCTATTCTTCGGGGCATGTTGTGACCTCGGAACAACTTGCCCCAATATCTGTACTAATCATTTGGTAATATATTTTTTTTCTTCTGCAGTATGCGGACTTACACTCGAAAATCAACACGAGGTTCTGTATCTGAGTTAATGGAAAGGGTTGCAAACGCAGTTATTAAAGATGGCCAGAAAAGATTGCCAGAGAATTGGAAATTTGTCATATCAAACAAATAATTGCATTACTTATCACCTAACGACGCCACAGTGCCTGTCTCTTTGTCGCTATGTTGACTAATAAATACTTAATGCCATTTCTCTCATTTTAATTTAAGCGTCAGAAACCACGATACAGGACTGTGCGCTAGAACCCATAATATTAAATCGCTTTCTACAAATGATTTTCTTATTACAATGTTTATGAATTTATTTAGTCTAAATACTTCCATTGTATTTTTTATTATATAATGTTTCAATTTCCGGATATTCCCTTAGCCGCCTCGTACGGCACCCTTGGGTAGAGAGGGGGTGGTCCCATTCTTAAGCCGCGATCACACGGCCAAGCCGGTTCAGTTAAATTATGTCCGGTTATAATGACCGACATGATTCTTATTATTACACCTTCGGTAATGTTCGTTGATTCCCGATGACGTTCAGCACGTGGCTCGTTTTATTTTTGAATCTCAGTGAGTAATTGACGCTTGAAGGGAGGAGGAGGAGGAGAAAGGTGCAATAATATGCAGATTAGAAAATGGAGAATCAAACTCATCTCTCGCAAAGGAATTTGGCGTGGGTCATTCGACAATCTCAATGATTTTTAAAAACAAGAACCGCATTAAGCAATCCTTCAATTCAAATATTTTGAAACCGAAGAGGCTTCGAAAATCGCAACAAGAATTTTTTTTTTTTTTTTGATGAAGCATTAATTCAGTGGTTTAAAATCATGAAAAACAAAAGAATTCCTATCAGCGGCCCTATGCTACAGGAAAAGGCAAATATTTATGCCGCGCGTTTTGGTATTTATGACTTCAATTGTTCTGCAAGCTGGATCAGTCGTTTTAAAGTTCGACATAACATTGTGGCGGGAAAAATTGTCGGTAAATCTTCATCTGTTGATCAAAATTCAACAACAAACTGGTTGATATCTGTGTGGCCGAATCTACGAAGACAATTTTCTGATGATGAGATATTTAATGCTGATGAAACTGGACTGTTTCACAAATTAATGCCGGACAAAACTTTAAAATTTAAAGGTGAGAATTGTAGTCAAGACAAATTGTCGAAAGATAGAATAACTGTCATGGTAGCAGCTAATATGAGTGGCACAGAGAAAAAGAAATTGCTCATTATTGGAAAGTCACAAAAACAAGATGTTTTAGCAGTGTTAAATCATTACCTGTCGATTATGCTAACAACAATCGTAACAATTGTAGAGCTTATATATAATCAGCATTAAAAGCTGCAGAATTATTATCACGATTTGTTCACAGCAATATTGAAAATGATAATTTGACCATAGCGATGTCTTCTATACACAATAGTATTAGAGACTGTTTTTACAATAAAATGAAAAAACAAAAGCAGATTTTTGTCTGCTTTACTGCTACAGATTACTTACATAAAAAAATAAACTTGTAAAGAATCTATAAAAGCCAAAAACGATTCTAGCATACTAACATTTACAGTCTTGCGTTACATTCATTCGTGTTGAGTTAAATAGTAGTTGAAAATGTCGAACTGTGATCATGTTACTAGTGTGTTATTTACTAAAGAACAGGAGATTGAAAGTAATTGCTGGACTGACAAGGAATTGGACGAAATTTGCGAGATTGTTGAATCAGCAGAATGTGCTATGGAAGTTTTCAACGATAAATTCACAAGTATTGAGTCAAAGACTTTTGATTAACAATTTGATGAAGCTTTGTTCAACATAAGTGAAAGTGTGGAAAAGCAGTAAGTAATAATGATTATTATTTATTTTTTTATTTATTTCTTTTTTTTTCCTGTTCAAATTTATGAGATGTTAAATTTAAAACTTATTTTTTTCTTTGTTAACCAGCTTACAAGTTGGCAGAGGCTTGAAACGCGTAGCTGAAGATTTTAATATGTTTTTAAATTCCATCAAAGATACTCTTTTTACTTTAGTTAGTGAGAGTATAGTAGCTTTGAAAACCTTCAAAGTTAATTTTGTACTCCAAGCTGATTTTATTCAACAATGTAAAGAATTGACAAATATTTTTGATTTTCAAACTCCGAATGTCGTCATCAACGAATCTGTTAATCAAAATGAATTTCTGGATTCTTTAAATGAAACATTTGCAAACAAAATAACTGAGTTTGAAAAGAAAGACAGCGGTGGGTCTATTCAAAAAATATTTAGTTTGGATATGAATGTGAGTAAATTTAATCCATTTCATTCTTAAAAAACATATTAAGGGAAATATCATTAACTACTGTATGCCAGGTGCAACCTATGACCAAGTTGTAAAATAAATTACAAACATGAACTTAGATAAAAAAACTATAATAGTATTGTTTATTGGAAATAGTATTGGCGTTGAGCGAAGGCATGTTATGAAGTCACTTGATGCCCTACAAAAATTACTCAAAATAATCCTCCAAAATTTAATAATATGTTTTTTTTATATAAAAATTTCATTCACTTGACATGTTGTCATAGCGACAAATTTACTTTCTTTGACACTAATAATTTTATTAGTAATATTTTATTGACCAAAGATACATTGTATCTCTCTTATTATCATAGGTGTAAGTTAGCTACTTTGGTAGCTTTTAGTATTAATTCATTGATGAGTTTACATTCTAAACTAGCTTGTGCTAGTGACATGACTCCGGCTGTGACAACAGGAAAGCCTTTAAAACTGATAATTGTTCATCAAAATATTCCAGGTTTTCCTGGCACTGAACATATAATTCAATTATTTTTAAATAAATATGGTATTGATGTATATGTCTTAATGAGCACTGGCTCAGAAATAATGAAATGATAATGGCCCTAGACAAGTACTATGTGGCCAGCTGCTTCAACAGGGAGTCTTCTTATTAGAGGCGGTTCCTTAATACATAGCAAACAGTATGGCTTCACCGCCGGAAAATCCACGACAGATGCAGGAGTAGCACTAATTAGGCATATCTTTGAAGCTTGGGAGGGATCACAGGATGCTATTGGAATTTTCTGTGATCTGTCCAAAGCATTCGATTGAGTCGACCATCAGACGCTTTTACTGAAGTTGCATCACTATGGAGTGAGAGAGAAATCTTGTCTGTTGATTGCTTCTTATTTAGAAAATAGATTGCAAACTGTTGATATCGACGGAATTAAGTCGAATGGTTCCAATGTAAAAATCGGTGTGCCCCAAGGATCAATTTTGGGTCCGTTCTTGTTTTTAATATACATTAATGATCTATGTTGTAATGATTGACTATTTGAAAATGCTTTTATAGGCCTATTTGAATAAAAAATATTTGTCTTGACTTGACATAAGCAAGGCTGGTGGTGGCATCGGTGGTTTCAGAGCGGCTGGAGTTTATCCTATTGACCCTGACAGATTTAAAGACTGCTTTGAACGCTCACTGAATGACCAAGCTGACATCAGTCATGATGCCACCATTACTTCAATTCCTGAAAATGACAACGATATGAGTGTTACCACTGTTAACACTCTTCCTACTCCGTCCACCCCTGTGCCACTCTCTGAAGTTACTAATGTGCCAGTTATACCTCAGGTGCGTACAACTGCTCGACGACAGAATAAGAAACATGCCCAGATTTTATCCAGCACACCAATCAAGACTCAATTAGAAGAAAAACAAAAAAGGCAAAATACAAGAATGTACGAGATAGAAAGAAAGTACAGAAAAAAGTCTCAGCCAAAGGTAAAGGAATAAAAAATTTGAATAAAGTTTTGGGAGGAATTGAAAATGATCAAGAGTATTTTTGTATAATGTGCAATAAGAAATATGAGTTTCCACCGTCAGAAGACTGGATAATGTGCTCCATTTGTAAGCTTTGGGCACACGAAAATGCACTATGGGCGAGACCAGCAAAGGTTACGTGTGTGATTTTTGTCGTGGAAAGTAATTATAATTTAATTGTACCTGTTTCCTACGTCTTTTTTATTTACCCCATATCGTCCTCATTTGCCTTTCCTTTCAAATGGCTAAAAAATATAAAAATAAAGTAGAGCATCTTTCACTTTGACCTTGACGCTTTCTCCTGATAAGTCTATTCATTGTAGTGTTTTTTTTTATTGTAGTAGAAGGTGGCAAACGAGCAGGACTACCTGATGGTAAGAAGTTACCCTCGCCCATGGACATCCACAACACCGGAGCAGTTATAAATGCGTTGCCGGCCTTTAGGGTGTAGGTGTCTGTGTGTGCACTTATAGGTAATTAGTGTGTACCGATCACATTGACATTTATAATGTCTTCTTTTGTTTCATTGACAAAAAAAGACACTATAAACGGTTAGGAGGAATAGTAGAGCACACCTTCATTGAATTCACTATCTGTATCTTATAAATAATCAACAATTTTAAAAAAGTATACCCAAGATACAAAATAAGCACCAAAAATCAGCAAAGAGAATATCACAACAATAATGGCAGATATCTTTCAGGAACTTTACCTAAACACAATCGACACAACACACACTTCTCAGTTAAATGTAATCTGTTATATTTATCTGTTCTTGAATAATGTTACCATAATTGAATGCTAAACTTTCGAAATCGAATGCTTAATCATGGTGCTTCAGTCGAGCACAAATCACTTCGCCAATGTCACATTGTATGGAGAAATTTAATAAAAGCTATATCAAAGTAGGATAGCTCGACAAAATGCTTCTTGTCATTGAATCATCATAATAAAATTGATTTGAAGAATTAAACAATGTGCTTAAACATAATACTAAGCAAAAACAGTGCTTGACATGATAGAGACATCATGTCTGAATCTATATGTATTGATTTGATTTCAGACATTCCGAACCACAAGTGCCTTTAGTTACTGGGAAGTCTCGGTCTTCAGTGCCAAATGCTGTGGTCCCTGTATACTTCTTTCACCTCATTCACAGTCAATAAACCTTTTCATGCATGCCCTCCGGGGGGTCCTCATGCTTTTTATGTGACCTTCCTCCAGTATCATAGATACTGTGTTCTCGACAAATAATAAGATAATAAGACAATTCATTGATTATGACTTTTGTATTCTTTTGATGAATAATCTTATTTTAAATACTGTTTTGATTAATTAGTTTACAAAAGAATTAGTTTCCAAAAGAATATGGCAGGTTCTCTCTATCTACCCTGCTATATGCGAATACAGCGTGAAGCTATAAAAAACAAATAACAAAAGAAAACTGGTAGATTACTGTACTAAACAATAAAGTTACTAATTAATTTAGATGTAAGATTGTTTATATATTTGTTAAGTAAGCAATTAAGTTGATTATTTGAAACCAGTTGTACCGGAAGTATTAGTCAAATGTATTTTTAATGGAGACAGAGTACATCCCGTTCAGTGGACGAGACAGAGTTCATTAGACGAGAGACGAGGATGAGTGGACAGTGAATATGTATAGTCTTTTCAAAAATAATACTTAACCGAATCTGCAAGACCTTGAAATTCCACCAACCCCCAGAACAAGCAGGATTTTGAGCAGGATACTCAACCACAGACCACGTGCATTGCTTAAAATAGATCATATAATAAAGCCAAGGGTTTGGATACATACGAGTATTATATTTGGCATTCGTTGACTACAACAAAGCTTTTGACTGCTCAGAACACCATCATATCTGGACAGTCCTGGAAAACCAAGGGGTTGAACGTAAATACATACGGCTGATAAAGAACGTGTACTCCAACAGCACAGCGGCCATTAAGCTTGAGAAGTGTGGAGAGAAATTCCCAATACAAGGAGGAGTAAGACAGGGGGATTCCCTGTCCCCTAAATTGTTTTCTGCCGTGTTGGAAGAGGTTATGAGAAAGTTGTGAAAAGACGTTTGTGTGGTTAACACACAAACTTTTTAAGGCAGAGGCGATATATTTAGCACCAACGAAAATTTTGCTGATCTTTCTGTGTAAGTTGTGGAAGGAGTCCTAATTTATTGCACTGGCAACTAAGGAGATATGCATTATTATTATTAAGAAAAAAAAATGACGTTTGTGTGACATATTTTTTCTTGGCGCCACTAGCTGAAAAATTACGCCAATTTTGAAAGAAAATTTGTAACTCCGTGAATCTTCATATTTTTTATTTGAAAAGAGGTAAGAATTTGTTTTCTATTATGTATTTATGCTTACTCTCTACAAGTTGTTTGCTATACCTTAGAAGTTACTATCATATTTAGATGTGAGAGGACTTTTTACTTGGTGGGAAAAATATTCCCGCTGCCCGTATCGTGTTATGTACACTTATTGAACTAGTTCCTTCTTTTCTCAGATTTTCGTGAAAAATTCCGCGCTGCTTGAATGAAAATAATATTGAAAAGACATTGGAGCAGATTTTCGGCATTCCCGATGACGGCTCAGAAGACGGATTTGAGTCTGATGAGGCAGAAGAGTTCAATGTAAATACAATACATCGGTTACTTGAATCAGATGATGATTCAAGTAACGTTTTACAAAATTCTCCTGCTCATTTTAATTCTACCCCAAATAATAGTTTAGAGTCAGGTACATCTACAATAGCACTATGTTCTCAATTAGATAAGTCGCAGCTAGAAGAGCCTATGATAATACAATCATCATCACCCTAGAACAAGAATTGATTGATAAATCTGAATGTGAAGATGAGTCATGGGGAAAGTATTTCTGGACATCCAGGCCAGATCCCAATGATTTTGATAAGGTAACAATAAAACCTCGGTATTTATTAATTAGGAGAGCACGTCCAGTAGCGCATTTCAAAAAGTTTTTTAGTGATGAAGTCTTCGATTTGATTGTTACTCAGACAAACTTGTATGCGAAGCAGCAAAATATAAAAAAATTGGCAGCCTGTTGACAAACAGGAAATTAGTGCTTTTTGGGCATTCTCATTAAAATGGGTTATCATATTCTTACATAAATCGATTTATATTGGTCATCGGATCCTGGATTTCGTGTGAATGAAATAGCTGAAGTTATGCCAGTAAAACGCTTCAAAAAAATTTTAGGGACAGCATTTAAACGATAATAGTCAACAAACAAGTAGAGAAGATGTACATTTTGATACATTTTGATAAATTATATAAAATTCATCCTCTTATATCCTTACTTAGTCAATCATTTCAAAACAATTCCTCTAATTCCTCTTTCCAAAGTATCGATGAGAGCATGATACTATTCAAAGGAAGGTCCAGTTTGAAGCAGTACAAGCCACTAAAGCCCATAAAAAGGGGCTATAAAGTGTGGTGCTGTTGTGATAGTAGCACAGGGTACTTATATAACTATGAAATTTATACAGGCAAAACCGGACAAGGAACAGAAAAGGGTCTAGGGGCTAATGTCGTAAAGAAATTGTCAAGTAAATTGGAACAAGAAGACTTTAAGGCTCATGTTACATTCGATAACTTTTTATGCGACTTTTCTCTCATGCAGTACATGTATGAAAAAATATCTATGCCACTGGAACAGTGAGAAGAAATAGAGCAATTTTACCTAATATAAAAAAAGGTGAGTTCAAGTGGAGAATTAAACAAGATGTAGCATTTACTGCGTGGCAAGATACTAAAGAGGTTTTATTGTTGACAAATGCATTTCATCCTAAAGTAAAAATAACTTCTGTACAAAGGACGCAAAAAAATGGCACCAGGGAGGCTGTACATTGTCCTTGGGTCGTGAAAGAATACACCAAAACAATGGGCGGTGTCGACCGTTTCGACCAAGTGAATGAAACGTATGTCGTCGGAAGGAGGAGTAAACGCTGGTGGTTGCGGATATTCTACTCCTTGGTGGACACAAGTTTGACAAACTCATTCATTTTATATTACCTAACATCGAGAGTAGGAGTACACTCACTACTACGCAACAAACAACAGTTGCTCCGCGTAAAAATTCGGTAAAAAATAGAAAAAGTGCGGGAGTGTTGAAAAGTGCTAAAAAATTAGTGTGGTGCAAATAACCGAGACTATCGTTCATTGGCGTCTTCGTACACTCAAGGTACCCAGGCAGCAAAACACTAGGCTTTTTAGCGGGCCCAAAAGGTACTTTAATACAAAATCAATCTCCCCTAAATCCCCGGCTGCGTCCACTCCGTCCACTCCCCCCACTTTGGACTCCGAGATATAAAATAAAGGAAAGAGGTAGACAGGTCAAAAGATGGGCTGACGATGCAGGCAACTGCTGGATTTCTCTGGACAAGGACGGCAACAGACGGGAATGGAAGAAGTTGGAAGAGGCCTATGTGTCGACAGAGACACTGATGACTGATGTGCTGAAACTATATTATTATAAACTGTACTTTACTTGAGAGACTGTAATCAGTAAAGGCTTTATTGTTATTATGTCAAAGAAGGATACTTGACAAAATGCTTCATGTCATTGAATCATCATAATAAAATTGATTTGAAAAAACAGTGCTTGACATAATAGAGAGACATCATAATACAGATCTATATGATTTGATTTCTGGCAGACATTCCGAACCTGAAAATTGCCTTTAGTTACTGGAAGTCTCGGTCTTCAGTGCCAAATGCTGTGGTCCCTGTATACTTCTTTCACCTCATTCAGTCATTAACCTCTTCATGCACGCCTTCCGGGGGTCCTCATGCTCTTTACGTATTCCTCCGGTATCATTGATACTGTGTTCTCGTTCTGTGTTCAAAAAATAAGACAATAAGACAATTCACTGATTATGAATTTTGTATTTGTTTGATGAATAATCTAAGTTTAACTACTGTTTTGATTAATTAGTTTCCAAAAAAATATGGTCAATTATTGTTGGGAATTGTTTATATATTTGTTAAGTAAATTGTTTGAATTAAGTTGATTGTTTGAAACCAGTTGTACTGGAAGTATTAGTCACATTTTTTTTAAAAAAGGTTTGTATTAGCCTATATTTGTTAGGTATAAATCTTTGCATTAGATTCATATTTGGTATACGTAAATAGACACATTTCTCAGTTTCGTAATAATTTCAAGTGGCTCCTATCCAACTTCGCAGGAATACTCACGTTCATGTCTTCTCTATTCTGTCTGTTTAATCCTTCGACTCCTCCTTATTTAAAACAAAATTCAAGTTCCTTCATGAAACCACTGCCGCTCCCTTCAACTCAGCAAAAACCGGTTACTTGAAATTCTTCTCCACTCTTCTTCCTTTCCTCAAATTCCTTTTCTATAAGCTCGCCCCGCCACATGAATAGTTTACCACTTGAAATAGATGCATAAAGTTTATTTATTTTTAAAAAACTACTTAAGAATCATCATTTAAATATTTAATTTTGGGTCTTTGTTTATTTATTTATTTTCTTTTGAGACATATAATCTATATAATGTCTATTTATGTATGTATGTATGTATGTATGTATGTATGTATGTATGTATGTATGTAGCATGTATGTATGTATGCTTATGTATGCTTGTATGTATATATGTATGTATGTATGCTTATGCATGTATGTATATATGTATGTAATAAGTATGTATATAATTATGTATTTAGTTTGTATTTTTAATTAATATATATTTAATTTTTAATATTTATATATATAAATATCCTGATTAGTGCACCGCCTACCACTATTTTATACAAATCAATATCAAAGGTTGCCCGGAAGAATCGCACTGGCGATAAGGCCGCCAGCCTACGCTATTACTACTTCTATGTTATTTGTTTATTTGTGTGCAATAAAGAATATTTGTATTGTATTGTATACTGGGTCAACCATTCTTGTGGGGGGGTGCGAGTTACTATTGACATTAGATTCTAATATATTATATAAAATTTAGTACTATTATAATAAAACTAATTGAGAAGAAGAAATATGTATTTTATTACACCTATTTATATCACAAAATAAGGAATTTTAATGTCCACAGTTTTCTAAATACATATATGTAACCAAATTCAATTACCTGGGCTGTTGTTGGGGCTCCTGCGACACTGCAGTGCCTCGGAGATATTGCGGTGGAGCATATAGATGGGTTTCAAGCAATAATGCGAAAGCGTGTGGCATCTCTGTGGAGGCGGATGCGCGGAAGCTCAAACAGCATTCTGTGAACAGTGGCAAACCAAAGATTGATTCCCCTATAACTAGGCATTGAACCATAATGCATACACATAGATATTTCCAAATAAAGTTTATTATTATTAGTAATAATAATAATAATAGCCTTTGTCAGACAAAGATTTACATAATTATATACAGAGTTAATTTTTCATAAAGTTAAAATAATGCATCAACATCTGTCTGTATGTCACTGGTTGACACTGGCCTCCTCAATTGTTTGCCATTCTTTTCTGTCTGTAGCTGCTCTTGTCCGCGACCACCTGCTATGGCCTTGATATCATCAACCCAACGTCTAACGGGTCTGCCCTGTTTTCTTTTCTGTCATTTGTGAACCAGTTCTTTACTAATTTTGACCATTTTTCTCTCCCTCTTATAGTAATGGCCTGCCCACTTCCATAAGCCTTTTATTGTTTGACAACGCATTCTTTGTTTTTGTTTGTTTTCTAATAGTATCAATTCTAATTCTATCGGACATTCTTTTCCTAGCATACATCTTTCCATAGGTTCTGGCATGTTTCAAGCTTCTTGTAGTGGGTTTTTGTGAGTGCACAGGTTTGACAACCATAGTAAGTATAGGGAAGTATACAAGTATCCGAATAGTTTCCGTTTGATATTATCTTGGTCTCATTGTTTTTCATAATTTCTTTCAGACTCAATGTGTCTCCAAGGCGTTTCCGACACGCCTATCAATTTCTTTACTGGTTTAGATCTATGGGAGAAATTATTTGACCTAGGTATATGTATTCATCAACATAATCGATCAGATTATTATTGATCCTGATAGGTTCTTGGTTCCCATTTGTCATGACTTTAGTTTTTGTGTGTTCATAAGTAATCCCCTACCTTTTGGCTTTCTATATCTGGATTCGTGAGCATCATCTGCAGACCCCTACTCGTCGTTGAGAGGATTATCAAATCATCCGCGAATCTTAGATGAGAAAAGGTTTTCTGGAATTGATGGTCAGTCCACATTTTAGCAATCTAACTGACGAAACACCTCTTCCAGAACAGCTGTAAACAGTTTCGGTGAGAGAGGTCACCCTGGCGTACACCTCTTCTTAATTTAAATTCTTTTACCCTCTTTCTCTAATTTAATTTTTGCTGTACTGTTATCATAAATGTTTTTAAAAATTCTAATGTACTTATTTTCTACTCCCTTGGTTCTTAAGTGCCTGCAGATCTTTCATGGTATATAGTGTCAAAAGCTTTGCAGTAGTCCACGAAAGCAGCAATAAAAGATGAAGTTAAAATTCCTTACTTTTTTTCGAATACTTGTTTTAATAACATAAATGTGGTCTACAGTCAGTACCCGCTTCTGAATCGGCCTGTTCCTTGGCTGACTTTCATCTGACGTCGTAGTTATTCTGCGGAGTATTATTTTTACTGAATATTTTGTAAATATTTGAGGATGAAGCTGATAGGTCTATAATTATTTATATTATTTTTATCCCTTTTTTATGCAAAAGTGTTATAGTCGACGTTGTCCATTGTTTAAGTTATAATTTCACTATGTAGTACGTTATTAAAAATGTATTTAAGAATAGGTATTAGGTGTGGTCCTTATTTAGTATGAGAAACTCGTTGGTAATGCCATCTGATCCTGGGGCTTTATCCTTCTTTTGAGAGTTAATAGCTTTGTTAATTTCTGTAGAATTATGTCCATTACTTCACTTGCTTCGGTTAGGTTTTTATTACTTGCTGAACCACTTTCTCCTTCATACAGTTCTGTAAAGTAATTAGTAACTATAAGACATTATTTCTGGGCGACTTTGCCAATTTTATTCTTATTAATCAAATTATAGATCCAGTTTCTTTTTCTCATAATTGTTTGGATTGCTTTTAATGCCGCCAGTTCTTTGTATACATTCTTCAAGTAGTACCAGTCTGTATCTCTGACGATCTTTTCTCATTTGTGTTTAATTTTGTTACTAATGTGGGCTATTCTTTTCTTATGGCTTTTGACTTGTTAGGGTTTGATATTAGGTCTGTCCTGTATTGTAGTAGTTCTTTTAGTTTGACTTCCTATCAATTTATTTTTCTTATTGTCACATTCACTTTTAGTTCTTCTATCTGTATACAGTAGACCTTGAATGTGTTATATTTTATTTTAATAGATCGTCATTCTTTGTATGTTCACCTTATGAAGTTTTCTAGTTTTTCTTTCAATATCTCTGTATTTTCTAAAACTATATTTTGCTTTTTCTTCATCATAAAATGCCGGTTCCTCTTGATTATATTAACCTGTAATTTTGCTCTAACCATTCTGTGATTGCTGTTAAAATTTATATTGTTTATAACTCTACAATCTTAAAAGTTATTTACTTTTATTTGTTAGGATATAGTCTATCTCGTTCTTGTAGTAATATCCGGATGTATCCCATGTCCATCTATTGTTATTACGCTTTTTGTACAAGCTACTGTTTAGTATTACTAAGTTGTTTCGTAGGCCAGTGCATCAGCATTTCACCATTTCTTGTCCTTATCCCCGACGAATACGGGCCCAGTACAATTTCTTCTCTTGCGTCTCTTCTTTCGCCGATTCTAGCATTAAAATCCCCATTACTATTAAGTTATTGTGCGTGTGAGTTTTTATTGCATTTGATAGTGTAGAGTAAAAGGACTCGATTTCAGATTTATCAGACTTTCAGTTGGAGTAAACTTGAACAAATGACCATTTTTCAATTTTTAGGCGATAACTTTTAAGTTAAAATTACAATACGTTCTGATATTCCAATAAATTCATCAATATGGTTTTAATACCTTTTTAATCATAAATCCAGTTCCGTATTGGCCTGGGTGTGTCTCTCCCTTGTAGTACAGTATAAAAGAGATCTCCATAGTCCTCTATGTTTTCTCCTAGACGTCGTACTTCACTAAGTCCCGAAGTATTGACCAATGTATGTTTTTCTAGAGCTAAGGTTAATTCTGCTAGACTTTCCCTTGTTTTAAAAAGAGACTGTATATGTTGCGATGTGTATGATGTTTTTGTTCTGACAGGCTTTTAAGAAAGGTATGTAGTAGATTATTTTTATTATTTGTGATAATGTTTGGAGGGTAGTGGTCATCTTCCCCACGGTGACCGGCCGGATTAGGTGTCTTTATTAAGTTGCTTTAGTTAATGTTGGCCTTATTTCGGTTCTCAGTGTCGATGCAGTTTACATGTTTTTTAGGAGGCTCCTGACAGTGAAGCAGGTCTTCCTCGTTCAACATAAGAAAGTATATTAGGTCTTGCAATGCTTTTTCCCAGGGTTTGTGGGCTTTGAATTGATGGTCAAGAAGTGGTTTTGGTTGTACTCTTCTTTTGATTTGAGTTAGGAACTGGAGATTCTTCTCTTTTTCCTTTTTTCTGGATTATTTATCTCGGATTTTCTTCACTATTAGTTTATTATGTCTGAATACCATGTTTCCTTTTCTTTTCTTCTTCAACTTGTCAATTGTAACTGTTTTCGCTTTTCTAACACTTCTTTAGAATAGTCTTCTTTCTATATATATTCCTTGGGTAAGTTTGGACTTGTTCGTAAAATGATGTGCTTTTTTTTTTTCCATAAAAGTGGAAATAGAAGCCACGACAGGGCAGTTTTGTTGCTGATTTTTCCACAATTCTGTATATATTGCTAATTTCGTTACTTTCTAGAAATGTTTCCTGATTCATTTATAGCATCCTTTGTGCAATCAACAAGCTCTCCTTCGGTTTTTCCCATTTCTTCTATTCGAAAAAATATCAGGTTATTTTTCCTCTTATCATCTTTCAGAACTTCACTTCCCGTTCCAGTTCCTGATATTTTTATTTTTTAGGAAGTATTATTTTCTTTTCTACAATACCTTGGCACAGTTTCTCGTCAAGCGCACTCATTACATTCTTAGTTACTGAGTTTGTTATTAGAGTTTGATTATTTAATTTCTCATCTGCTTTGTTAGGAGATATTCCATATCTTTTTCTTTCCATATTTTTGGGGAGATTTTTTAGTTATGGCAACACCTGTTTTTAAATTTTATTTATAACAATTTGTTGTTGATACTGATTTCACTGTTTGTTTAAATTCTTGATTGTTTTGGTTTCTTTTGGTTTTTGTTCGACTTTTTCTTCAGAAATAGACTTGTTCACACTACTTTGCACTGAATTTTAGTAAATTATAGCAGAGATCACTGACATACGTCTGAATTATTAAACGACCTGGTGATCCCTCGGTTCATTACGACTCTCAATCCGGCTTTGGGGCTTTCACAGAAGCGTCGAGGTTCTCAAATCAGTCTGTAGGGGTTCTCACATCAGTCTGTGAGGTTCTCACTTAGCTGGGACGACGACGATGCTTTTTTGTTATCTTTAAAGCTTGATAACTTCGACCTCCGTGGGCAGTCGCCACAACTTAAGTGTCCACTAGCACGTCTCCTTGTGTTGCAGAGAGGCGTCAAGAGACATATTAAGTAAATGTCAGACACTTACTTCAAGTCCGTCAGAAGTTCACCCTCTGCCTCTCCGTA
Organism: Philaethria dido; assembly: GCA_033558755.1. Lineage (NCBI taxonomy): Eukaryota > Metazoa > Arthropoda > Insecta > Lepidoptera > Nymphalidae > Philaethria > Philaethria dido. Next base: position 11,948 of record JAKGSA010001753.1, on the reverse strand, counting down.
CCCTGGGGTATGAGGTTCCTAGGCAGTAATCCTGGACTATCACCACACCAGAACACTTTTAGTATACTTTCACTCCGATATCGCGTAGTTTATTTTTAATTAATTTTTATACGCGGGCCTTTTACTTATCTATTTTATAGTTACTGTCTTTGGGGTTCTCATGTATTTTTCAAAAATATGAATGCAAAATTCTAACAATTATTAGTTAACCATAATAAATAAATATATTTCATTAGTTCGTATAAAAGTACATAACTAGAAATTGCATGTGACATCTTTAGAAAATCAATGTCCTTAGTTAACAGTCTTAACGCCATTTAATGACATTTTCATGTTGATATTTTAGAATTATTTATTTATTTTTTAATTATCTTATTTTAACTTCACGCTGTAACCCATATAGCAGGGTAGACAGAGGGAACCTGAGAACCTATTGTTAAGACACTCCCGTTCTCTTACAACAATTCCGTTCCCCACTTTCCGCCGAATTGAGGCATTGCGTGCTGAGTGGCGGAACTCAACGCTGCGCTTCGTCTTGTTAGCAAACCCAGGAAATTAAAAATTCCATTTTCTGGAGTGGGAATCGAACCCACAACCTGTCGCGTTTACAGTCGCACACTTGTGCCTCTGCCACGACAGGCGTTATTAGATTTATATAGTATAAAACAATCATAATAATAAGTCTTACCTTACATTTGCTAGAATAAAGCATTTAATTCGGTTCGCTTCGATTGAAGGTATTTCGAGCGTTAGTTGAGTTCAAATCACTTTATATTGAAATTTGAAAGGAGAATCCTCCAAAGAGATTTTACAATATAAGAATTAGAATATAGTCTAATAAGACTGCATGTAGAAAGGAAGAAAATATTAAATGATATATTCTTAAACTGTCGAAGTTAAGTCACGTTGGGTACAATCGATATGGTTAACAGAATTACAAATATTAATTTCCATGTCAATAAGATATTCATTTCAATTGAAATATCTATATTTGGTGTTAAATACACAAAATATTTAATAAAATTTCAAAATGCTACTTACGTTCACAGTTATTTTTAAAAAGAAAATTCTTCATGTCATAAGCGTTTGACAAACTAGTGTCCACAGATAAAAGATAATTATTAGATAGAAAAATATATTTCAATATCGATTTTGTTTTAACATATCGATTTATATTGATGCATAAATCATTATAAATATAATAAATATTGTAAGATTCAAAAATAGCAATAAATTTAGAATTGACTAGAAAAATATATAATGGCATTTTCTACATTTGTTTTCTGTGTTATAGTTTTTTTTTTTCAATTGATGATGATGTGGTGTACAAATAAAAGCAATATATATATATATATATATATATATATATATATATATATATATTTATTTATTCAAAATATTTATTTTAGTCTTTGTGACTTAAAAATAAAAGAAAATAGAATTAAGAACTTCTAGTTCACTTAAAACGCGTTTTGTTAATTGAATAATAATAAATTCATATGAAAAGCAAAATAATTGTTGAAAATGTTTTTAGCATTTTAAAAATCTCGAATAACCGCAAAAGTACATAAAAAATTAAAATTGTTAGTTTTTGTATTTTTAGAAATAAGACTAGAATTTATCAAAAAAATATATTATTATTTATATGCTTTTAAATATATATTATTAATTCTTTTGAAATTAGTTTTATTTGGCAAATTATTAATATTTGAATCGGTGAGTGCAGAAACAACGTATGTCTGGATTTTCAAATCGGTTTTGCAGGAGCGAGAAATAAGCGAATTTTTGCATTTTTTATGACTTACGTTGCTTCTGCACTCACCGATTCACTTATATTTAGTATTTTTTTTTGTTATCTCCATGCATCCCTCGCATAGCACGACAAACAGGCATACATACATACATACATAGCTTCACGCTGTATCCCGCATATAGCAGGGTAGGCAGAGGGAACCTAGTGTTAAAACACTCCGTTCCCCACTTTCCGCCGAATTGAGGCATTGCGTGCTGAGTGGCGGAATAAACAGACAAAACCAAGTATTTACTTTATTTTCAAAAAATATATTATTAGTCCTCTTTTTCATATTTGTACCTTTAATTATGACGACAATGTCATTATATTATAAAGGTTTCTGTAATTATAGATAGTTTAATATTTTTTGTTAATATATTTAGTAAATGTATTCAAGAATGGTAACCTGTCGTAACGAGGCACAAGCGTGCGACTCTAAACACAACAGGTTGTGGGTCCATACACTACAGGAAATGTAGTAGAGAAGAGAGTAGAAAAGTTTGGTATTTTCATTTCCTCCTCTGGTAACAAGGTAAAAATGGCGTCGAGTTTGCCACTTAGCACGCAAAGCCTCAATTCGGTGGAAAGTGAGGAGCAGGTGTCTTAACACGTCAGTTCTCAGGTTCCCTCTGCATACCCTATATGCGGGATACGGGATTTCTTATCTGCAATCTCCACTCTCCACTGTCTTCGCCAAAATAAAAAATAAAACAATAGAAAAAAAACAATAAAATAATTTATTTATTCAAAAATGTATAACTTACTATAAAATCTTATGATACACACTAAACCTAATTACGTGATATTATAATAAGAAAAAAAAATAACCTCCAACTAAAAATGGCACGGTCAGTCTGTTACAAAAACGATTATTTAAGTAAATCTAATGCTACTATTAATATATCCGCTACCAATACGCTTCTATTACGTTCAATACACTTCAATACAGTATGAAAATATGAACAATACGATTGAACCCTTTTCTCTTTTAATATATAGATAAAGTAAAATATTATTAAAATAGTAAAATTCTGTTTTTTATTATTGACATCTGTGTATAAAGTAATACCTATTTTTTACAAAACTGCACCTTTAATGGAGTGTTATTTGTAGCTTAGTTTAAAAATCAAAGAATCATTAAAAATAATATTCCATTTGTCCTCAGTGCATTTACAAATAAAAAAAATAACATAGAATAAAAAAAAATATGTTAAAAATTATTTTTTTGTACTTAATATGACTGAATAAAAAAATATAATGAATACAAATAAAGAATATATCTATAATATTACATCATAACAACTATTATATTTTGAAATATATATATATATATATATATATATATATATATTTAATTTTAATAAAAATATCTCATTCTGATAAGGATAGAGCTTGAAGCTAGACATACAAACTATTTTATTAAAAAAAATCTTATAAAATAAATATACAAAATATACAATTCAAAAAAGTTATCCATTGTTATTCTAATAAAAATATTAAAATAAAATTTTAAATAATTTATGCTGCCATTTTTTTTTTTTTATATAAACATAAGAATAATAAAATTTCGATGAACTAACTAAAATGAAAAATTACGACGAATGACGTCATATTCATGTAGGCGTGAATAAGTAAACAAATCGAATACACATACTTTTAGGACAAGCATTTTTTTAATTTAAATTTTATCTAGAAAATCTATTTTTATGTCACTTTTTGATATAGAAAATGTTGATTTTTTAGCTTATATATAAACCAGTAGTCTCATCTTATTAATGAATCGATTTATCAATCTATTCACGCCAATTCCTTTGACTATTTTTAATAGTATAAAAATTGGGACCATGTTTTACTTTCTTAGCTACAGCATGTATAACATTTTTTTAATTAAAATTTAATATTGCATTTTTAAATATAATATATTTATTTATATATCAGAGCTTCTTTTCTTTTAATTAGGAAAAAAAACTATTATTTCATGTAAAATAAAATACCAAGAAAGTATTTGAATCTCAACGCTTCCTGTAATGTTTGCCCCACATACAAATACAAAACCGCTACTGCTTAAAGACATTATCTTTCCATCGGGTCTAGGTAATGCAAAGGCACAAGTGGTTATGTTCCTACAAGCACAGGTTTTACGAGGAAACGAGAGGTTTTATTAAAATGGCTGTTTTGCCAACTCGTGGTTTTTTAATCTTAATTTTTTTTTTTTTACGGATGCCGGATGGCAAACGAGCAGGACCGCTGATGGTAAGTGGTTACCTTCGCCCATGAACATCACCGCACAAGAGATGTACTAGATGGTGCCAACCTAGAGGATACAGATGGAAAGGGAGGATAATGTAGTCGCTATCGGAACCACCACATTTTGGGAAAGGATGGGTGAAGGGGAAAACACGGCTTACATGCCATCGAACCCGGAGAACACATCATAAGATATTTGGCGGTTCGTCTTTGACATATTAGTGGTCGCGAGAGCCAGACGGAGGACGAACCTCCTACCACCAAATGTTAATTTTTCTTTCTTTTTAGTTTTAAATTTTATATAATTAATATATCCAAGACACAAATTAATATAGAAGGCTCTTTAAAATTATGAAACGATGATACCCATAACACAAGTTAGTCTTATAATAGGTACCACAGTTTATAAATACCAGTATAAAACAATAAAAGTGAAGATCATATTATGTATCTGGTTACTGTATAACTTTTCTTTTGGTCCAATAAAGATATTGTTTATTTATTTATTTATTTATGTTAGATGAATAAATTCAACTTTTAATTGATTAACAATAAAATTATTATTATTTTTTTTTTTTTTCGACTGTGTAGTATGCTGTTGGCCCTATTGGCCTCGACAGCGTCACCGAGGTTTTGTGGGGGGCCGAGCTTAAAAGGCTCTGACCCTAGCTTATCAAATTAATTAATATTTTTATAATATTATGCAAATATATTTACCATAATAAAGCAAAACTCAAAAGATGGGAACATCATACAATAACTATATATTATTTATTTATATATTTGAGCAACATTTAAAATTAAAAATAAGTTAAAAATTCAATAATTCATATTTATGGCAGAATTGATTTGTATATATATAACTTTCCGTTTTTATATAACATTGAAACTTAAAAGTCAAAGGCTGAATAATATACAGCCAAAAAACATTTGTTTTTTTTTTATAAATAAATTTGTAATATATCTGTACCAGACATGAATAAGTTAATATGATATGTTTAACATTACTATACTCTTTTATTAATAGGATGAATAAATGTCTGAATACAAAAAAATTAAGCAAATATACAGGTTACATACAAAGCTTCACGCTGTATCCCGCATATAGCAGGGTAGGCAGAGGGAACCTAGTGTTAAGACACTCCGTTCCCCACTAAAAAATATTGAAATAACATAAAAACAGAATATACAGATAAAATTAAAAAATGCCTAGAAAAGTAAGCAGTGGAGAAACGAAACGTTAAAAAAGAACGTAGTGTCTTAACACTAGATTCTCTGGTTCCCTCTGCCTACCCTGCTATGTGCGGGATACAGCGTGAAGCTAAAAACAGTATGTATTTTCACACCTGGTAATGATATAAAATATTTTTACATAAATATATAACATAATTATATAAGAATATGTGTTACTTCCATTTAAAAAAAAAGTAAAAAAAAAGTTTATAGCTGCAATTTATAAAGCCAATTTTTTTTTATATATTTAAAATAAAACTAAGTTAAAATTTCAACAAAACATAATATTCTCAGTTGTTTTTTTTTTTTAATTTAACAAGCACAGACTATAAAAAACGATTATTTTACGAGATATTTCTCAATGATTTCCATTTTATTTAATAATAACTTCATACCGTCATATCTAGGTATTAAAATAGGTATTAAACTTGTTAACGGGTTATGACGAAATATTTCGTCATACATAAAGCCCACAGCAATGGCCATGACGACATTTTTCGTCGTGGAAATTAATCGTAATATATTGAACGCATTACATTCTACTTTGTTGTTATCTATTAAATCTTAAAGTGGTTATATATATGCCATCATATTGACGATGCGTCAAGAATTTTCATGTTCTTGGAATCTGTTGCTGGATTAACAAAAGTTTATTTCTCCGTTAATTTTTTTTGTACAAACCTTCTCTGTGAGAAAGATATATGAAGCAAAGGTGAGCGGCAAGAGAGGTAACGGGAGACCTCAGTTGACCTTCGAGAACACATTATCAATTATACTGGAGGAAGGTCACGTAAAAAGCATGAGGACCCCCCGGAGGGCATGCATGAAGAGGTTAATGACTGTGGACGAGGCGTGCGAGGTATGCAGGGACCGTAGCGTTTGGCGCTCCGGAACTCTGACTACCCCGCTAGGGATAAAGCGTGAAGTTAAGCAAGTAAGTAAGTAAACCTTCTCCGGACAATATCAAACAATATAAAAAAAAACGATTTATCAAACTTGGTGCAGTCGTTTGGGAGTTATGCGCGTACAAACATTTCGGTAATTCATTTAAAAAAAAAAAAATAAATAAATAAAATTCATTTATGTTCTCTTGAGGTAATATTTTTGAAATAATAAAAAAAAATAACAATAATAATCTATATACAAATCTATACCAAGCGTGTATATGTTGATAAGTCGAGTTGCATTTACAATTATTTAAATATTAATAAGCGTTATATATAGCATAAATAAATAAAAAAAAGGTTAAATCAAATTATTAAAAAATTTAACAAAAAAAGAAAAAAACTTCGATTTAAGTAAAAAAATGCACTAAAGAAAGTAACATTATTTACGAATAGCTCAAAAACTGCTGTCATTTTTAACTTCACGCTGTATCCACCTTATAGCCCAGAGATGAGCGAGAGAGGAACCAGAGGAGCCTAGTGTTAAGACAGTCCATTCTCTTTCAGCTTACTTCAGATTCCCCCACTTTCCGTCAAATTGATTACTCATCATGATAACTAAAGTAGAAATGGAACCACATCAAAGCACTAGCTATCGCCACCAACTTAAAAATCATCATCAAAATCGATTCAACCGGTAAAAATGTGCGGTAACACATAAAAACCTTATCCACGATTTGGCAGGCATTGCGGCTTTCATTTAAAATCGATTAAAGAGTGAAAATCGATTAGGAAATAAAACTTTTGTCTAAAAATAGCTTTAAAAGCATACATTTTCGACTTACCCAATGACATTCACGCCTTATGCAGTTATACCATAACTTAAATAGTTACAATTATAGTCGACAATGAGAGTACCAATATCCTAGGTGAGTTTTTTTTGTTGTTACTGTTAGCCAGTGACGAGGGGTAAAATTTTTAGTTAGAATTAGGCGGTAATTCAGGAGGGAGAAGCCGATATATATATAGGGGAAGCCGGTATATTTTTATTTGGTGGTAGGAGGTTCGTCCTCCCGTCTGGCTCACGACCACTATCATGTCAAGAATAGACATAATATCTTATGGTAATGTTCCGGTTCGATGGCATGTGCCAAGCCAGGTTTTCCCCCTTTCCACCCGCATCCCTTTCCCAAAAATGTTGTGGTTCCGGAACGGAGTACACATTGTCCTCCCCTTCAAAATCGGTGGCCATCTCCCTGGGTTGGCAACTTGCATCTACATTAACATCTCTGGTGTTGTAGGTAAATGTCTATGGGCAAGGGTAACCACTTACTGCATCGAATTTGATCCGCTTCACTGCTCGTTTGCCAAATCCGTTATCAATAAAGAAAAAAAAAAAAAAAAAGAAGATGTCGGTTAGGAGGTATTGGCATTTCACTTTCGATTAAAGATTATGATTTGTATTATTTAATATTACGTACTATAATTCGGATAGAGATATAAAGACGCATGGTGTGGGTTCAAAATTTCAAAGAAATAAATAAAGGTAGAAGCCTTAAAAACTCTATACCATCAGAGATAAGAAATAGAAATGGCGCTTGTCGTGGCGCAGAGGGGGCCTGACGCGGCCACATCGACCGTAAACCGCAACCTTTGGAGTTGTAAGGTTCGATTCACCTCAGGCCAATGTAAAGTTAATATTTTCATTTCCTGGGTTAGCTTTAAAAGGCGAAGCGCGCGGTGGCGTTGAAGGATTCACACGCCACTTAACACGCAATGCTTACATCGAAAAAGCAAAGAAGTGTATTGACAAGGTTCTTTTTTTTTTTTATATCTTCACACTTTGTATCCGCACATAGCAGGGAGTAGACAGAGAACCTGAGGGAGCCAACGTGTTAAGACACTCAGATTTCTACTAACATTTTCGTTCCCTACTTTCTTGGTGGGCATTGCGTGCTGAGTGAGCGGAACTCCAGCACCTGTATGCTTTTTATGGTACCAAACGAGGAAATGAATACCCAAATAACTTGTTTAGCTTGTTTTATTCTGAAAGCCAAGGTGCCGATATGAAATCTTCTCGGTGAGATAGAGTCATGTTTCATCATATGATCGCATATTGTTCCTGCGCCATAATGATATATTGTGTTACGCGGAACTCAACCGCGCTTTTTTTTTTTTGTAGTATAAAAATCATCAGGGGTAGACTCCACACACTGCTAGAATTATGTCTAGAGTCTAATTCAGTAGAAAGAAAGCACTAAATTGGCGTTTTTCAATTCCCAAAATATATGCATATGTATAGTAAAGAAAAAATGTAATTAAATATTTTTGCGAAAACTATCTAAATATATTACAACAGTTTAAAACCGGGGTTCGAATCCCGAGTTGATGCACAAATTTGTAAATAAGAATTTGTATATACTTATATATATATATATATATATATATATATAATATACTCTTCTTATAGCAACATATATGAGAAAACACCCTTACCTATAAGAATAGAAAGAAATTAGTGGCTTTGAAGGAGTAAAGTCCCACTACATTTATTAAACGAGAGTCCTCTTAGGGGAATTCCCTTTTTAGTCTTTCAACACTAGTTGTCTCCGCGACTTAGTTTGCGTAAGATTATATAACCTAAAATCCCTGTTTTCCGTTTCGTAGAAATTTCCCATTCTCATTCTCTTAGCCTCCCCCTACCACACTCCCAAAGAAAACGGGGGTGTCTTGACACTTTAATGTTACATTTGGCTACCCTTACTATAAAAAGGGGGCTTGAAGCTTTTTTACTCAAGAATCGATTTCTTTTTGACGAAATATGCATGCATAGCTTCACGGCTGTATCCCGCATATAGAGAAGGGTAGGCAAGAGAGAACCCTAGTCATTGCAGAAGACACTCCGTTACTCCGCCGAATTGAGGCGTGTGCTGAGTGGCGTAACAACGCCTCGCGCTTTTGCCTTGATACACCAAACCCGGGACAGTTGCTAAACTTTCCCATTTCCTGTAGTGGTGCATGAGAGACCCTGGCCCTGTAAGCGTTTACAGTCACTTGCGCTTATTGCTCTGTTCCATGATTATACCAAAATAAAAAAAAACAGAGAGGGAAGCTGCGTTTTTTTAGACTTTTGGTTTTAGAGGCCACACAAAACAAAGTCGCTAGGCAAAGCTAGTTAGCTATATTAAACATTAAAATAAAATTGAATATAAACATTATAAATTCTTTTTTTTTCTGTAATTTTAAAGGCATGTCGATATAAGACTCTTACTTTGAGGCTATCTGTCTTCAGACTTATCTAAAGATACGACTGTATCTCGGTAGATGGCGTTGTTCATTTGAAGCATTTTTTCTCCTTCCGGTGATTCTACTTCCTCTGTTTTTTGATCTGAAAAATTTAAAAAATATATTGTATTTAATTGTTAATTGTCCTTTTTTGTTTTTTTTTTTAGCTTCACGCTTTATCTCTCATATAGCAGGGTAGGCAGAGGGAACCTAGTGTTAAGACGCTCCGTTCCCCACTTTCCGCCGACTTGAGGCATTTTGCCTTGTTACCAAACAACTGTCTGGAGTGGGAATCGAACCCACAATCTGTCGCGATTACACGGTCTCTTGTGCCTCAAGCCACGACCGACATCAATGGCTTAATACTATATATTCAAATATTCAATACACTACATACCTTTATCATTTCTAGTCACTACTGCGAATGATATGGCATGTAGGGCTGACGCTAAAAGTGCCAATCCTGATAATATCCTGAAGTAGCCGCGACCCCCCGCGTAGCTGTATAACTGACCCCCCACTAGGGAACCTAGGGCGAAACCTGGGGAAAATTAAAAAAAAATGTAAGGAGGGAACTGAAAGAAATTCCAAATTCCAACACTACGCATCCATAAAGTCCTAATATCAACCTCTTACAATTACCTATATATAAATACGTGAAACAAAAACATTGGATCCCTTTTTACGCGGACGGAGGAGCATGAAACTTGGAACACTTATAGTTAAGGAGTGCTAATATATTTTTAAAATAATGCATAAAAAGTATATTAAATTAATAAAATAAATGTTACACACACTACCATGGTTTGACAGCCATGTTTATATAAAGTGACATATACGTCACTGCGCAATGCGCAGTGGTTTTCGATTCCCATTCTGGGAAAATATTAAATTTACACTAGATTCTCTAAAAACCCATCATTTAGGAAAAAGTGTTAACCTGAAAAATCCTAAGCCTCTTTTCAAATCCTAATTTAGTGTTTTTCTTATAACTTACCAACACCATCGTCCATTCCAGCCACAATTCCTTGTACAGTCGCCGAATACCCTTCAGGAGCGACATGAGCCGCGTACCCCACTATCGTCGAATAACATAAAGCGTATGTTGGGCCTTGCATTACACTCTATAAAAAAAAACAACACTTTTTTCATATATATATCTTATATATGTTCACGCTGTATCCCGCACATAGCAGAGTGGGCAGAGGGAACCGAAGAATTGACGTGTTAAGACGTCATTGTCTTAACATTTCCATTCCCCACTTTCCACCGAATTGAGGCATTGCGTGTTGAGTGGAGGAGCTCAACGCCGCGCTTTGCCTTGTTAGTAGAGCAAAGGAATGAAAATATTAAATATTAATTAATATCTTCATTTCCTGGAGTGGGTATCGAACCTGTAGAATGTTTCGTTTAAAGTCGAAAGCTTGTGCCTCTGCGCCACGACAGACATTGACAGATATTTTTAAAGACTTATTTCACACTTGGTTTAAGAAAAATATTTTTAGAAAACGTATAAAAAGTGGGACTCGAACCCACGATTATTGAATACCGTTCAAACGCTCTGACCACTAAGCTATACGTTCTTATCCAGCTATATTGAATTTCTTATAGGCTTGTTACAACGTTATTTATGTTGTTAGCATCTCTGTAGAGAGATTTTTACTAATTTCTGCTACACAAAGACTATTTCTAATAACAATCATTTGGCAACAGAGAATGCTATTTATAAAATATTTTTTTATATTTTAAAGTGTACACAAACATGTCAAAAAAATTTTTAGAAAACGAATAAAAATCTAGATGTAACGGGATTCGAACCCGTTAATCTATTTTTTTTATTTTTTTTATGGATAACGGATGGCAAACGAGCAGGAGGACCATCTGATGATAAATGGTTACCTTCGCCCATGAACATCTACAACACCAGAGATGTTATAGATGCGTTGCCAATCTAGAGGATACAGATGGAAGGGGAGGACAATGTAGTAGTCCGCTATCGGAACCACCACATTTTAGGGAAAGGATGGGTGGGAATGGGAAAACCTGGCTTACATGCCATCGAACCGGAACACATCATAAGATATTTGGCGGTTCGTCTTTGACATGATAGTGGTCGCGAGCCAGACGAAGGACGAACCTCATACCACCAAACAAAATTAAACGGAAAGTGGAGAAACGGAGTGTCCAAACACTACATTCTTTCCACCTTACCACCTAAAAAATTACGTGTTTAAAAAAAAAACAATACTAACCTCAATGAAAACAAGATGCCACGGATGCTGTATAAACGAGATAAGAGCTAATCTCACACCGTAGCAAAACAATGAGAACGTCATTGTCATACCGTAACCCCATTTCTTTATTATTTTACCTGAAAACAAAAATTTTGTAGCTTCACGCTGTATCCCGCACATAGCACGGTAGGCAAAGGGAACCTGAGAACCATAGTGTTTAGATACTTCGTTCTATTCCGTTCCGTCCCCCACTTTCCGCCGGATTGAGTAATT